>CAJUYG010005004.1:0-15002 GCA_910591675.1 Galerucella calmariensis | reverse complement strand
AAATTAGGCAACGACTTTTAGAAAACTGTACTCTAACTCTGCAAGAAGCTGTAAATGAAGCAAAGGCTTTAGAATCTGCCTAAGTACATGCGATGTCCTATACAAACAACCTTCCACCGACTATTAATAACATTACGTGCCCTCAAGAACAAGTTAATGACTCTGAATCTCATCGTACTTGTTCTGTAGCTTCAAAATCAGCTAGATGCTTCTTTTGCGGAAAAAATCGACATAATAGAGACAAATGCCCCGCGAGAAATTCAAATTGTTCTTCATGTAATAAATTAGGCCACTGGGCTTCTGTATGTGATTCATCGAAAGAAAATACCAGTATGAAGCAATCTGCATCTACTTTTCTGTTAGCTGCTTCTCATCCTGGCTTAATTAAGTCTACTATACAGATAATGATTTATAATTCTCACATGGATGCTCTTGTAGATACTGGTAGCTCGGAAAGTTTTATTTCTTTAAAAGTTGTTCAAAAACGAAATCTTACTATATTTCCTTTCGAAGGTACTGTAGCTATGACTTCTACGTCTTTATCACCGAAAATTATGGGGTACTGTATAGTTAACTCGAAAATATTTGAATATACCTATTACCACTTTAAAATATTGATTTTAAAATATTTATGCTCTGATGTAGTTATAGGGCACGACATTTTAAAACAACACTCTCGATTAGAATTTCAATTTGACGGAAACAAACCTCCTATCCGTATTTGCAGTCTCGCTGCATCTAACGTATGCGAAGCTAGTCTTTTTGATAATTTGTCATTTGATTCTCATCCAATTGCTGTGAAGTCGCGAAGTTATTCACCGAACAATTTAAGGTTCATTCAGGTAGAGGTTCAAAATTTGCTTAGAGAAGGCATTATTGAAGAAATCACCTTGGAGAGCCCAAGTGTTAGTAACGTCTAACGAAAATCATAAAAAGAGAATGGTTGTAGACTATTCGCAAACCATTAATGAGTTTACAATCCTTGATGCCTTCCCGTTACCTCGTGTGGACGACATAATAACAAAGTGAGTTTAATATTTATAGTACGATCGATCTGAAAAGTGCCTACTATCAAATACCGATCAAACAATCTGATAAACCTTACACTGCTTTTGAAGCTTGTGGTAGATTGTATCAATTTCGTAGAATTCATTTTGGAGTTACTAATTGTAATATATTGAAAGACCTAATGGAGGCTTTAATGAACAGAATCTGACAGACATTGGCAGTTCGAACCATACAGGACTAATCCTAATAAATACAAACTAAAGCTAAGACTATAAACTATACTACATTCATCCGAGCCTTAGGAATTATAATTAATATTCCAAACAAGAAGGAACTTTCTTTGCCCGAGATCTTTTTAGGTCAGACAACCCCTCTGGCAAGGGACTGGTGGGTGGAATTGGAATCAGCATTTCCGTTATCCGATTCAGAAGCGGCTTCTGAAGGATGTTGATGCAGGATAGGTGGAGAAGAAAGGATTCTTGTTGCAATCTCTTCAGACGTAGAATGTTGACAGTCAATTTTGGAGGTGGATGGAGCTAAGTGTCTAAGTGATACAGAAGTTTCACGACCGTCAGATAATCGGACTCTTGCATATTGAGGGTTTGCATCAATTAGATTTACTTCTACTAAAGGTTCATATTTGTTGGTACGATTGAATCGACGAAGCAAAACAGGTCCAGGAGAAGTTAGCCACGTAGCCAGAGAAATTCCATTGAGCGAGCGTCGTGCATGGAAAAACATTCTTTCGTGAGGAGTCGTATTGATGGCAGTACATAATAGAGAACGTATAGAATGCAATGATTCTGGCAGTACCACTTCCCAATGACTCAACTTCAGTCCACGAGATATAATTGCCAGATTAATGGTTTTCCAAATGATTCCATTATAGCGCTCTACCTGTCCATTTCAGCGCACCGATTACAACCGTTAGACCTTACAGTATTTGGTCCATTAAAAAGAGCTTTATATAAAGAATGCGATACCTATATGAAGATAAATAAGTATGAAAAACTTACTCCTTTGCAACTGATCCCACTGTTCACAAAAGCTTACGTCAGCATTACTAATGTAGAAAAGGCTATGAGTGGATTCATATCAGTGGACATATTCCCATTTGATCAGAATTTATTAACCGAAATCATCGAAGAGGCGGATGATGGTCCTCCTGAAACGATTTCCGCCGAACAAGTTGTCAGTGTCTTGGAATCAGAATCTGACCAGATAGATGGGAACGCATCAAATGAGCAGTCTGATAATCAACAACCATCAACATCCAGAACCCAGACAATAGCAGAAGAAGATGAAACACGCGCTCTATCTGATAATGAGCAGCAACCGTCATCTGCATCAAGAGCTAGGAATATGAAAAAGTTGAGCATATCAAAAGACGCATATTGACTAGCCCTGTACGTAATACATCTATTACTGTAGTACCTTTCACTACTATATCACCGGCTCCACAGCCCAGTTTAAAAGTCAAAGTCAAGGGAAAGGGTAAGAAGCAACATTCGACTGTGCTAACTAACACACCCATGAAGACTTACTTGGAGGAGCTAGAGGAAAAACGGGCTGTAAAAAAAGCGAAACAACAGAAGCCTTTCAATACAAACAAAAAACTTAAACACAAGACAAAAAAAACTACTAAGAAACAAAAGTCCAACTCCAATATGGATGAAAATATACCCTCGGATGACGAAGATATTGACGAGGTTATTGATGGTGGTGGCAGATCAGGCCTTACAGACCTATGCCTTGTGTGTGGGGATTATGGTGTTAATTATGGTATGTGGGCTCATGCCTTATGTACAGGAGTAAAAAGTGCTGATAATTATAATTGTGGATTTTGTAACTAATAAGAAAATAAAATATTCACTCACGTTAAATTAGGTTGCTTTTATTTCATTCAAGCCCTTATTTAAATTAACTGTAAAATACACCAAGTGTAACGTGTACGAAATTAGCCGTACAGTATTACATGCGCTGTTCGTGTAATACCGTACATAGCACCTTCTTGATTTACTCTAAATATAATTTTTTGTCGAAGTCCTTTTATTACCAATTTCTTCTGTGTGAAACTGTGATAGATTTCAAGTACTGTCATACACAAAAACTACTCGTGAAATAAATATATTTCGAATTATAGCGTTTTTAAGTTATGTGTACGGCAATACCCGACGCTCCCCTACTCTGTATCAAATGTGATGTGTTCTTCTGTGTTTTGTAACTAAACGTAACAGTTTTTATGACTTCCATAATCAAAATAATTAAAATGGTTTTGTTATGTTTTTGGTAGGTAATGAAAAAATTCAGTGCAGCTCTGTGCTTTTTTTGTTTTAATGTGTTAAAATGATACTATTGAAACTGGCAGAGTGTACTTGAATACACACATATATAATTCTTCGTATAGTTGACAATGTGCATTCAAATACACAAGTACAAATCAAAGTCATAATATATCAAATGAAAATTTTATTGCTGAAAATGCATCAATTAACTACCCACTTGAACAAAAATAGTTCAAAATACTTTTTAATTCGCGTATTTCTTCTCTTGCCAAGTTAAGGGTTAAACAAGAAAACTTTTGAATTTAAAAAGAGATCGTTTTCGGCGTCCTCGATACCAGGTCCATGTGGAGTTACATCGAGGCAGCATTTAAACTACCAGCTTTTCCAATACAAAGAACAGAAGAAGGAAGAGAAGAAAGCAGCGTACCGGAACAGAACAAAGTCGATAAAAGGAGCCAGGAGCCGCCCCTACAGGAGATAAGTGAAATTCTAAGGGTAAGCAAGTATGCAGGTGGTCTTAAATATTTTTTGCCCAACATGGAAAGATATCACAAAAAATCGAGTGGTTTTGAATTGGGTAGAAGGAATACAAGTTCCGTTTATCAGATAACCTAGACAGTTTTCTGAACCTATAAATAAAATTCCATCTAGTGCATTAAAAGACTACGAACTTTCTATTAACGAACTATTAAAGAATTGGTGCTATTTGTAAATGTGATTCAGAGAAGGGTCAGTTTATGTCCCGTTATTTTCTTGTTAAGAAGCCTAACGGTAATCACAGATTTATTCTACATTTAAAAAACTTCACGTTTTTATAACAACTTCTCATTTTAAACAAGAGGACTATCGTACAGTATTAAAAGTCCAAATTATTATATGTCTAAAATTGATCTAAAAGACGCATATTTTCCAATCTCAGTAGACAAAAAGAACCGAAAATATTTATGGTTCAGATTCAATAACACCCTGTATGAATTTACCTGTAGCTAAAAAACTTCGGCTATTAGGAGAAATAACGGTTTTTTATTTGGATGATATTCTAATTGTAAGTAAAAACGGGCTAGAGTGTAGGAAGCACACATCCTTGGCTATACAACTCCTGAAGAGTTTGGGGTTTGTGATAAATTTAGATAAAAGTACCTTAACCTTAATATTAACGACGAAAAAATAATAAATAGTTTTTTGAAAGGTGTTTCAAATATCCGTCCACCACCTCCTAAATATAACTACATTTGGAATCCAGATCCAATTTTAAAATATTTAGCAGAACGTTACCCTTTGGAAGAATAATTTTGGAGCAGCTATCATACAAAATGGTTACTCCAATGGCACTCACGACTGCAAGCAGAGTCCAGACACTATCATTAATCAAAATCGAAAATATTTTCCATTCTACAAAAAAACTCGAAATAAAAATTCCTGATGAAATTTTTTTTTTTATTTTTGCTTAACGTGCCTCGACAGCGCTGGTCATTGGCACAGAAAAAATAAATACAAATATTTACATAATTTTTACAAATATTTAAATTAGATTTTACAGTATAGGTTGGTAGCTTTCAGGAACTGTAAGACTTTCTTGATTTCGGTAGGGCAGTGAAGCATTTCCTTGAGGTTGGGCCTAAGATCAAGTTGTTTGTATATAGCAGCAAATTGTTTGCAGTCAGTCAGTATGTGCTTAACGGTCATGAAATTAAAACATCTAAAATTGGTAATTTTCAACCCCTGTTAGCATTCCCATATTTTAAAAATGAGCCAGAGTTATGCGTGGCGCATAGTATTGATTTTTATATTGAAAAATCAGCGAGTATTCGCAATGAGGAACAAAGTCTTATATTAACTTATGAAAAACCTCATCACGCCGCTTCTTCACAAACAATCAGTCGATGGATTAAAAATATATTACACTCAGGTGGCGTAGATATCTCAATTTTTTCAGCCCATAGTGTTCGACATGCAAGCACTTCTGCAGCATTAAGAGCGGGTATTAGTGTTGAACAAATGAAAAATACAGCTGGATAGACAAGACACCTTCGTCCACCAATGATCGTGTAAGGTTACAAGAGGATTCCGGAAACGGTTGCTGTTTCTGTTTCTCCAGGATGGGGTATTGCCAAAAGTGATAATGGTTGGATGACCTCAGAGGTGTTTTTTGAATATATGGGGAACGTTTTTCATCCTTATCTCAGACAAGAGAAGATCGAACTGCCGGTTGTATATTTTTAGACGGACATAAAACGCACATAACATATGAGCTTGGCAAGCTTTGTTCAGAGGTTCAAATTGAACTGATAGCTTTATATCTCAACGCCACCAGAATCCTCCAGCCTGCAGATGTGTCAGTTTTTCGTCCAATTAAAGTTGCATGGAAAAAATCAGTTAGAGAGTGGTGTGCTCAGTATGTCAACGAAATGGTGACTAAACTAAACTTTGCCCTTATCTTGGAGAAAGTTGTGGATACGTCGATAAATCCAGAAACATTAATAAATAGCTTCAAGGTATGCTGACTTTGTCCGTTTAATGTTGACAAAATGTTTGGGTAAAACGCATCATTCATCATCATTCCACAAACATCGCTAACAACTCCAGCATAACATATGAAGCTTTCACAAATATTATTGGTGAGAAGAAAATAAAACAGTAATATAAAACTTAATGAAGGAATAACAGATTTCAATCTTCTTTATAATGTTTGGAGATGTTTTCAAAGTCCAAATCAGCAGTCTATAAAAGCATGTTCAACAACATTAGAAGGATCTTCTACAGAAAAAGTAATTCCTGCTCAGGAACACGAAAACAAAGATAGAGAAAAAACTGCTATTGGTGAACAATATGTTGTTGATGATAGAATGCAAACATCAACTGAAGATGAAACAAATAGCAATGATAAGCAGAAAAACCTACCTTGTGAAGCATTGGTTGAACTAAAGAATAGCCAAGATAACTTGGCTGTTGCAGATATTACACCAGAATCGTCTCTATCTAAGCCATGTGGAAATAATAAGCAGAAATCGTTAACCGATGAAGGATCTACAGAAAAAGAGAACTGCGGTGAATATTTCAATTAAAAAAAAAACATCACAGTCTCATCCAAACTGAACTCAGATATTAGTCCAGCCTTTAAAATTATCAATCATTTGGGTTTTGGCAATTACTTGGTGTGTCCTAAAACACCCGAACGGAAAGGAAAACGTGACACTGAACGTCTTCCTTTTGCCATCACTTCAGGAAAATTCAAAAATATGCTTAAGGACAAGAGTGGAAAGAAGAGAAAGCTAGAAGAAGATAAGGCTTAAAGGAAACGGAAACGTGAAGAAAATAAAGCTCTTGGTAAAGGAACGAAAACAATTAGGGCAAAAGAAAGACAAAAGCAAGCGCCAACATCTTGTATACCTCCAAGACTGCCACACGAGCGCTATTCAGCACCAAAGGAAAAAAGCATAAATACCACAAACTCTTGTACAATTTGTCAAAGGTACGCTACTTCTCAAAAGCGCCTAGTTTGTGATGACTGTTCTAAAATATATCATAAGTCATGCGTTCCCAAGAACCCCCAGATTCATATTCTGGAGGATGTAGATAATGATTTATTTGTATGTCACAGTTGTTACCGCGAAGATAGTGCTTCAGAAGATGAAGATATGGATTATAATGATGATGATGATGATCCAGAAGAAACTGACACACTTCTTTCCCAATATCAAGAGTACTACAAAGATAATTGAGTGTTGATTTGTCCAATAAGTATCTGAAATATGTCCAATAATTATGAATAGTGTCCAATTACTGTATTTTTTTCGTGACGTTCAATAAAATATTTTTCAAAATTTTGTTTATCTCAATTCTTTGAAAATAAACATACAGGCTAATAAAGTCAGGTTTCATCTACTGACTAATGGGATTAGATCATTTGATACAAAATAATTGTGGAAATGGTAACGGTTTTCTGATATCGGTTCGCTTGAATGTCCAATGACTATGTTGTTTTCCCTACACAAAAATTCACCACCTTGTGAATATTATTCAACCAATAAATAAAATATCATTAAAACATCTACATTGAAATTTCTGTACAATATCTTTCACAATATGTTCATTGTTCGGAAACTACTACCATCGTTTTCGATGGTTAACCTGGTAATACATCACTGGAGATATTACAAAAACAAGATTTTCCAAAGGTTATTATCATATACCATGGTCATTAGCTTCCAAAAAGTAGATCGTTAATGGGCGCCTCAATATTTTCATTATTCAACCCATTTTTTGTGTCAACTAGTATACCAACTGTAATTTACCAAATTTATAAACAATTAGTAGTACATAATAATATATTAGGATAAAATGTATGTGTACTGAAAGTAAAAAGAATGAGACCCCAAATTTACATAATAAACGTTGATTTCAATTGCTGCTACGACTCCCGTTAAAGTGATGTAAGCGAAAAAACTTGCATTACCTTATAAGCTGGGGTTCTTAGACTGACTTGTTTAAAATTCATTATTAAACTTTTTGGGAAGTTCAGTTTTGCTATTACAGTAAATTAGTAGAAGGATGAACAATGAATGATTTTACAAATATTTATTGGGTAAAGGATGTTCAAATTAAAAACTCATAACACTTAATAGATCCACAATTTTCAAATACATTTAGCTCAAAAGCAGTCGGTATAAAGTAGTTACTGAGTCCTTATGTTTGACGAGATGTCAATTTAGCCTGGAGTGCAATATAATATAAGCAAAGACTGTGTTGATGGCTTTGTAGATTTTGGTGGCTCAGACAGACGTGCTGCATTTGCAGATCATGACCTTGTGTTTATGATGAAGGGTATAAAAAGAAAATGAGAGCAGATTGTATGTATCTCTTTTTGTGAAAGTTCTACGCAACACCTACCTTAAAAAGATTTATCAAGGAGGTAATTCGAAGTATAAGAAATACAGGACTTTCTGTAGTTGCTACTATATGTGACCAAGGAAGTACCAATCAGGCTTCTATAAATGCATGATTGCATGAAACGAGAAAGCATTGTTTAAGAAACAATATTGATAATTAATCGCTATCAAGGGTATCTTGAAGATAATTAAGAAGAAATTCATGTGTATGACTGTCCACATTTATTAAAAAATATAAGAAATAATTTATTGACTGAAGATCTACACTTCACGCAAGATGGCATTATCAAAAAAGCCTCCTGGTTACATATAGTGGATTTTTATAGAATGGATCGGGAACAGATACCATACAGCCAGTTCATCAAACTGACTGATGAACACATCTTACCGGTCAAAATTCTAAAAATTAAGGTGAAAAATTATATACAATTGTTCAGTCACACAGTAGCAGCTGCAATGCATGCTCGTGCAAAGATTGCTACTGAGCTGGACTCTTCATCTTCATTTTATATTGAACCCAAATCCTCCGAGACCGCCGACCTTCTCCTGAAATTTGATAAATCATTTGACAGTGTCAATGGTAGCTCGTTATTACCTCCTGATGGGAAGCAACTACGGAGTGTGGTAAGTGAAAAGTCCCCTAACATCGCTTTTTGGAATTCCTGTATTCCTTTCCTACAATTCCTTTACTGCACCACATCTGATAATCCTAAACCAACAACAATATCCCTTCCATGAAAAATTGGATTTTTTCGATTCGTAGCTTTTTATACATCTGGAAACTCTTACAACAAAAAGGATCTAAATATATGGCACCAAGAGCGTTAAATCACGACGCAGTTGGAAATTTCTCTTCTTGTGTAAGAAGCTACGGATCAAGAAATCCAACCTGTTCCTCATTCATATCCACAACTAAGTCACTCATTGTAAATAATTTCTCTTCACCATACTCTGTGGGTGTTAATGGTGAGGAGGATGAATCAAAAAGGCTACTGGACAATCTCAAATCATTTATCGAAGAGCAGGGAGATGGTGAAATTTATCCAATTGTAAACGAACATGTTTATCAACCAAATGACACTCGATACAATGACTGCAAATTGGACTAGCTACTCCATATGTAGCCGGGGTAGTCATAAAAAAATATTTAAAAAATTTCACTGTTTGAGCTGCAAGGATAGAATGGGTTCATTAAGTTCACTTGTTGAAAATACTATAATTCGAGAAAGAGAAAATAAGCCTGGCAACTTAATTCACCCATCTAGTCAATTTTTCAGTTGTTTATGAAAACAACGTTTGCTAGAGTTGAAATGCTATCCCGGTACAAATTGACTTACGATTTAAAAAAAGAATTATTACGAAATATTGATTCAACTCCATTGATGTCACTGTTTTGTAGTAATCATTTGGAGAATCATAAATTTTCCATAAAAACAACAATAAACATTATAGTTTACATGCATTTGAAATATGTTAGCAATTTGTTAACTGGAAAATATTTGCGTCATAAAGATCAGGATCCATTACATTAAATGGCATTTCCCAAGTATTCAAAAAAAAAGTACAAAAGGAACTGATCTCTGTGACGAAAATTTTTATCATCTATATATTGATAAAATAAAACGTGTTCTTTTTTAATATCTTGTTTTATTCATAAACCACAAAGTGATTGAAACTCTTTCAGGTCAAAAGTAACAATTTTAGGTTTTTGGCATTTCACCACTTTTAAAGTATCTTCTAGTTTAGAAATGCATTAAAAACCTGAAATTCTTACTTCTGACTTGAGAGGTTTCAAAACAGGATTTTGAAAAAAATGAAATGGACAGGATTTCTGCTCAACTTTATCTCTTAATATATCATGACAACTACAGAAGGCAGCACATTTGATGGAGCCAAAAAAATTATTAGAGAGGGCAGTCTTCAGGTTACATGTGGTCCGTGGTAGTTAATAGGAACTAACAAACACCTGAACCTAACTGTAAATGTATGGATGGATTGTGTCTAATGTTTGAATAATTGTAGTACGAAGAGATGTTTTGTATTCGCACGAGTTGTATACAATATTTTTCTAAGTTTATACAACAATTTAAAAAATGTTTTACTAAGGTTGCTCTAGGTAGACTAAAAATGGCATCGATTTGAATGTTTATGTTTGTCTTAATAACAAAGCATTGTAGTAAAATAACAGATGAGTGCAATGAAGAACTAGATTTTCCACTGAATAGAGTTTAATAAAGTATTGTTTTTTGCATGAACGTAAAAAAATACTTCATTTGAATTTCACTAAAGGAAAGTGTCCTAACTTACAAAAGTTAAACATCTGCTTAAGATACTTATCAAACTAGTTAAAATAATAATGAAATTGTGTGCCTATTAACAAACTTTACCTGAAGTCTTTGTTAATTTGAATAAAATCTAAAGGGTGGCATAAAAAAGGTGAGTCGTCTGTTGTGGCGTTAATGCCGTCTAGTGTCTCGCGTGCGTGTCTTGCATGAACTTCTGATCGAAGACGGGTATTCATAGCTGTGCCGACCGATGGCGCTGAGAATTGTGGCCGCGGAGGAACTGTCGACTTGCGCAAAACAGACAATACGTCATACGATTTAACACGCTGTCGGGTTGTATGTTGTATTTTGTAACCACTGTAGTCAGTACAATTTTAATAAACTCAATTAATCTTGGTGCTATTTGCTATATGCTATTATTATGTTATTTACGAACAAACATCGTCTAGTCTTCAATTTATTCAGCATAGCTTTGATGATTTATAATTTATGGGTAGTGTTCTAGAAAATAGGCCGGGAGAACATTTTATGAGAGATAATAGACATTATGTTATTGACACCAGTTCGTTGAAAGCTAGTAATTCCTGGGCCGTAGATGCCATTTCCCGCAACTCCGTAGGAGAGTCAATCGCGATCCCTATCCATTCTTTATTAACACTAATGTTCATAGGTAAAATCTAGCGGATTTCGTGGATAATTAATTAGCAAAAGCAAACGACCCTTATTATCATAGCCGCTTTTTTTATTAAATAGTGGAATGACAATATGACTTAATCGCCACTATGGCACCTAGTGATACAGTGGGCTAAAAATACTTGCTTTCAAAAATAGTAGATTATTCATTCGGAATTTAGTGAGTAGTATTTGGTTTGCTTCAATGCCGCGGCTGGTGTTTCACAGCCGACACACAAAATTGGTTAATAGGAAATTATTTTTCACATTTTTTCATCTCGAATTATAAATAACTACTTGTAGTCGTTCGATCGACGACGCCACTGGTGCGAATTTTAAAGAGGCAAACTGCCACCTATCTCCCTCTTGTTTGCCTCGTCATCGTGTTCGTTCGTACCCGTACCCGCTGGTGTGAGTGTAAATAAGTGAAGGAGAAGTTTATGAAAAGAACAAAAATGGAAAGAGTCGGATCTAAAACAGAACGACGAAGAGAAAAGAGGAAAATCAGGAAATTGGAGAAAAGATTGAAGATACTGGAAAAGAGATCTTGTTAGTACATAATTATACTTTTTACCGGCATCCACAGAACAAAGGCTCTCTTACGAGGCGCCAAAAATACTCCACACAATACCATGGCGTGGTTTACTAATACAATAGCGAACTATAAAATTTTAATATTCCCCAAAAATGGAGGAAATCAGACGATAACAGAAAAATTAAAGTGAAAAATACTACCTTATACAATACAAGGCGTAGTAAGTAAGGATAAACTATTGCAGGTAAGAAGGCAAGCGCCCTCTATATGCGTAACAAGAACTAACTTTCACTGTTAACACCACAATCGACAATTGTGGTTACCAAAATGTGGTACCGCCATCTATGCGACTGGGAATATAAGAATGAAGGTAGTCAGATGCACATACCTCCATATATGATCCTTCAGTTTATAACAAACCAAAAGTAAAACTAGAACTTAATTTTGTTGTTTTTTACCTTTTAGCATCAGACACGAGTTCCAGCTCTTCGAGCCTAGGCAGCTCTTCGAGTTCAGATACGAACAGTGATGTCGAGATCCAGAATGTCATACAAAACCCATTAGATTTACCTAAAATACCTGAAGAAATATTAGCAATTCTTGGGCAGACCCCAGATGAAAACAAAAGATGGGGACCAGAGGTAGATGAGGAGTTAAACAAAAGATGGAAATCCATTCTGCGTTCAGGAATTAATGAAGACACTCGTAACGAGTTAGTAGAAAAATACCCCCCCTTGAAAAATTGTGAGGAAATGCTACCGCCAAAATAAACGAAGAGCTAGAAGCTATTATCCCAGAAAGAACGGCGAAGATGGATCGATTTCTAACAAAATTCCAAGTACAAATTGCAGCAGGCATTAGTTCGGTGGCAAGACCGACTAACCATTATTTTTTAAGACCTTCAGAGGACACCAATAAAATCTAGTCTGAAATGGTGAATAGTACAAAACTTTTGGCCGATGCGTATCAATATAATAATAATAATAATATAATTTTTGTTTGGATGAGCAACCACATAGCAAAACATTGGTACATCAAGTTGAAAACATTGTAAATAATTCTGTTGATGTTGATTTTTCAACATGTCGTAAGCCTGATCATGAAGAAAATATTATAAACTTGATTTTAAAGTTTACCATTAGGACCATTCTCCATAGCTGTTGTAAGAGTGTGAATAAAATTTCAAAAGGGTAAGTTTATATACTGGCTCCAACATAATAAAATTAAAAGCCAATAAAATCCGTTTAGATAGGTTGAAAAGGAAGAATGCTAAGATACCTGAGCATATAATCACCGAAGGTGTTTAGGAATTAGTTCTGTATCTGAAAACTTGTAGAAATGTCCTGATAAAATATTATATTCCATTATTTTTCAAGCCGTTTTAACATTTTTGATGTATTGTTTATTGTAGCCCCGAAAGGGGTATACAAATTATGTATCATATCGTGTAAGTAGGACTATTAAATGCTACAGATTAATTAAGCTTTTATTTCTTTTTCCAACTTAGGAATCTGTTCTGGGTAGACAAAGATCATATTTCAAAAGTAATCGATTTTTTAGGTCCGTATCTCTATTTAAATTTCCCGCAACATTATAGTTCCGATGCGAATCTTCAGATGGCGCTCGATTTTATCTCCACAGGATAACATTGGCGAGAACCGTCTAAGGGTAGGTGGTTTGTGGTCAAAGGTATTTGAAAAATAACTATGTTTATAGAATAACTACAAAGTCGGATTTTTTCAATTACAATATATCAGAACAAGCCACCTTTGATCCAACAATTATAGTGTGAGTGAATTAGAATTAGCCAGTATAATATGTTTTGTCCACGACCACCTAATAATAAGTCGATATTTTACCTTCTAACAAAAGGTATATGGTACCCATATATCTACTAGAGTGAATTATGGTTCATAATACACTGGAGTGTATTATGGTTCATAATTCACGACTAGATATGGGGGTACAATATGAAATAAACTTTTAAATCTGTGTATTTTGTTCAGGAAATTTGTTTCTGAAATATATCGTATCGATAAAATATCGAAATCTTTAGTATTGATACTTTTCATAACGACATTTTCTAGTATTAAGTATTTCAAAACAATATATTTATAACGGTACGTTGTATTGATACTTTACACGGTATCGCCCATATGTCATATTATTTGATTTTGACGTTAGTAATACCAAATTGTTACGAACTTGCTATATTACTGCAACGATGAATTCATTGAATTCGGATAGTGGAAATGAACGTTCTTGTACACCAACTGAAATAAAAAAAGCGGCGAAATTAACGACTATAGGACTGCTGCCAGAAAAATCGAAAGATAACTATATGTTTACATATTATAACTTCATGAACTGGAGGTTCGTTGACTTTTATTTAATAAAGAAATCAAGGGTCGTGGACAAAGTATAGTATTCTACTCGCAATTTATGGCCAATATTCACTCGGGTGACTTGCGCCCCTCGCCTGCGGCTCGGGACGCAAACGTCACCCAGCGTGAATAATGGCTATCATAAATTGCTCGTTTAATAATATACTATTCTACAATCACATTAAAAAGTAGGCTTTTTCGCTTGCCATTTACAACGAAAAGTTGACGTTTCTTGAGGAGAGTTGACAGGTACTTGAAATAAGAAATATGAATTTATCAATTTTATTAGTTATAATATATATTCAAGTGATTGTAGAAAAAATGTTATATGTATTGCTTGCTAAAAGTGGAATTTTATTCAGTTATCTTTTCCTCCTAGATCACTATGTAGTACCATTATTCCCATACAGTAGAGCACGAATTTACAGTCCCAAAACTTTTTTCTCTGGTCTACGACGTGGTTATAAACCTGTACTGTCAACTGTCAGCCACTCGGATCTAACTTCATCCCATGTTTTCTTGCAGTAGAATGAACAGTGAAAAATTTTTTCTGGAAAATTATGTCTAAACGCTCATATTTAGAATCTTTTGAAGATTCAGACAGCGACCAAGAAGACTATATAGTAGAAGAACTTGAAAAATTGGAGAATAAACTGAATATTTTAAGAAAAAATAAATCGAAGAAAAGTACCAGAACTGCCACGTCATCACTTTGTTCAGATTTTGTAAAAGATGAATGTTTATCCTTACCCTCTACCAGTAGAGATTTTAATTCTTCCTGGTTTGAACCGGAAAGGCTGGATTCTAACAAGGATAATATAGAAGGTTTGTTCTATTTTCTGGGGATATATTATCTTAGTTCATAAGTTAAGTCTAAATCGGCTACTTGTTACGTTATACATGGTCTCAAGTTTGGTCTAAATCGGCCGCTTGATTCCTAATTC
>CAJUYG010005003.1:0-15003 GCA_910591675.1 Galerucella calmariensis | reverse complement strand
ATATATTTTCACACAATTTTTGTGTTTTTGAATAATAAAACTTGGGACAACGGGTATTAATTGATAAATCATATTTTTTTCCCAGGTGCGCTAGCCAAAAATAGGGTGACTTCCATAGAGTTAACAGAGATAAGAAATTTTTTTAAATATATTTTCATCCAATTCTTGTATTTTCGAACAATAAAACTTGAGACAACCGGTATTGATTGATAAATCATATTTTTTGCGGGCGACAACCAAATATAGGGAGACTTCCATAGAGTTATTGAAGGAAAGAAAATTTATTAAATATACTTTCACACAATTTTTGTGTTTTTGAATAATAAAACTTGGGACAACGGGTATTAATTGATACATCATATTTTGTTCCAAAGGGCGCTAGCCAAAAATAGGGAGGCTTTCCTATAGTTATTGAAGAAAAGAAAATTTTTGAAATATATTTTCACACAATTTTTTTTTAAATAATAAAACTTGGGACAACGGGTATTGATTAATAAATCATATTTTTTCTTTAGGGCGCTAGCCAAAAATAGGGAGACTTCCATAGAGTTAACAAAAAAAAGAAAAATTTTTAAATATAATTTTCGGACAATAAAACTTGGGACAACCGGTATTAATTAATAAATTATATTTTTTGCCCAAGGGCGCTAGCCAAAATTGGGAGGCTTTTCTATAGTTAACGAAGAAAATAAAATCTTCGAAATATATTTTCATGCAATTTGTGTTTTCGAACAATAAAACTCGGGACAACCGGTATTAATTGATTAATCATATTTTTTGCCCAGTGACGCTAACCAAAAATAGGGAGACTTCCATAGAGTTATTGAAGAAAATAGAATTTTTTAAATAATATACTTTCAAACAATTTTTGTGTTTTTGAATAATAAAACTTGGGACAACGGGTATTAATTAATAAACCATATTTTTCCCAAGGGCACTGGCCAAAAATAGGGAGGCTTCCCTAGAGTTAACTGAGAAATTCTTAAATATAGTTACATCCAATTTTTGTGTTTTCGAACAATAAAACTTGGGACAACCGGTATTAATTGATGAATTATACTTTTTGCCCAAGGGCGCTAGCCAAAACAGGGAGGTTTTCCTATAGTTAACGAAGAAAAGAATATGTTTGAAATAAATTTCCATCCAATTTTTGTGTTTTCGAAGAATAAAACTTGGGACAACCGGTAGAAACTTGGAGACACCTGCGTTGAAAATCGCAAAAAGTATTGATAATGCTCAGCGTTTAAAGATACTAAAATATATGTATGTGGTATCTAGGGTCTGTATTAAATGCACTCATAGCAGGTTCAACATTTTACTGATAATATGTGCAAACCAGTTATTTACATTAAAAAGTAATCAAACTTAAGTAAAAGTCATTTTATTCCTTTAGTTTATAACCAGATAACAATTTATAATAATTTATCTGTTTCGCTGCAAAGGCAAAAGTGATATTTCGAAGACTCTTTATATGTGGAATTTCACCAATGCAGAAATCCCAGATTATTTCCTTTTGCGCTACATGTTTAAACCTTCAAAAGGAAAAAAATTTGAACTGCAATACACTGGCCGTCAAAAAATGTAGGTTAAGTTAGGTGTTAGGTGTGATGAGTGCCCTCCAATCCTGAGTCTAATAGATTTCACCAAACAAATAGTTTATTTGTTCCATGATATTTCAAAACAATAATAAAAAAATGATGCATTTTTGCATCGCTTGCTTCTTCCAACCAGCAGCCTGTGCGGGACCAGCCTCAGTGAAATACGGGCTTAAAGCTTTAAAAAGAATGTTGAGATGTATTTACGCGTAATATCACTCCCAAAATGTCAATTTACGAGACTATAGAAAGGATATAGTTACTGAATGCGTTATTAACATCGTCTTCCTTCAATGATAACATCACATTCATTCAACTAGGATGGATTATGATTGTTAATTCCGGCCATAGAAGTCAAGTTATATGTCAGTTATGTAATTTCCCATTCGAAACACGCTTGATTGATTTTGTGTTCTTGACAGTTCGCAAACAGATTGATGACGTCACTGGGGGTTTCGGAGCACTTTGATGGTAATGTTAATCGAAAACATCATTAGTGTTTTTGTATATTTTTTAACACACAAATAATCAAGATTGTGATTTAGATGGAGTCGACCTATTGAGGGTTTTTCGTTAATATTTGAAAGCTTATTATTGATACAGAATAGTTAAATTGAGTTAGCAATCTGTCTAATTTTCAACTATGCGTTAAAATTTAACAATTGCTTACAAAATTGCTTCTGTATTCATCTAAGCTGTGTTATTTATAAGATGCGACATGGGGATTCCTGTACAAAACTGTCAAACGGGAGCTAACTTTCTAACCGTCTGGTAAATAGCTACAGGGTTAGCTACACAGAAAATTAAAAAGTTGAACCTGAAGTATGGCGGTTCGATTCGCCGCTGTGGTGAAATTTTTTTCTTTTTGTTTTTAGTTCTTTTTTCACAATTTTTGTATCTATAAAAAACATTTAATTTGAAATAAAGCAAAGTTATCTGTTACAAAAATTGTGAAAAAAAGAACTAAAAACAAAAAGAAAAAAATTTCACCACAGCGGAGAATCGAAACGCCATACTTCAGGTTCAACTTTTTAATTTTCTGTGTAGCTAACCCTGTAGCTATTTACCAGACGGTTAGAAAGTTAGCTCCCGTTTGACAGTTTTGTACAGGAATCCCCATGTCGCATCTTATAAATAACACAGCTTAGATGAATACAGAAGCAATTTTGTAAGCAATTGTTAAATTTTAACGCATAGTTGAAAATTAGACAGATTGCTAACTCAATTTAACTATTCTGTATCAATAATAAGCTTTCAAATATTTAGGTTTAACTTTTTAATTTTCTGTGCACTTAACCGTGTTAACCCAGACGGTTAAAAGTTTTCCAAAAATGGGGTTCGACTTTTTTAAACATAACTACCTCTCAATTTTTTTATCAAACCAGAGCAAATTTAAGAAAATTAAAAGTGCATTTATTCTTATTTTTCAACCATCTTTCCAAATATTTTATTATTTTTTAAAAAAGTTAACTCGTGTTTGACAGTTTTGTACAGGAATCCCTATGTCGTCTCTTATAAATAACACAGTGTATATGTATTATTGAGATAATGTAAATGTAGCTGTAACTCCAAATTATGGCATTTAGAAATAGAGAACCTGTGTTGACTCTAGTGTCCATGGTGGCGAAACTTAGCATCTATTGTGTGCGATGTATTAAATAATATAGGTAATAGTTGATATAGAAAATATAGAAAAATTATTAAATAAAAGAAAATGTCAAACGTCAAAAGTTTAATGTCATTTGGCAACAAAGGTGAAAATGCAAAGTTAAATATCTATCAGGAAATATAATTTAAAAATAGTACTTAATAATTGTTATTTAACTCATGTAAATATTTCTTTTCTGTGCCAATGACCAGTGCTGTCGAGGCACGTTAAACTGAGATGAAAAAAAACTTATGTTCTGCTAATAATCAATCACTTTGTCATGTTTTATTGATACTCATATCTATAAAAAACACAATAATATTTAAGTGATTTGTAAGTATTGGCTAATTCTACTGGTAATTAATAAAATACATTTTAATGTTTGATAACTGGTGAACTACATCAATATACGAGGGGTATTTGTTAGCAACAAACGCTCGTGTAGATGTCTTTTTTATTGATCAAATTTGAATATATAGTTATTTTCCTAACTAGTGCGGAAAGTGATACTTTCCCGCACGCGACTGCAGTTGACCCGAACGACGCGAAGCGGAGTTCGGGCAAGCGGTCAAGGGCGGGAAAGACACTTTACGCATGAGTTAGGAACATTATTTTTTCTACGACCGTATATACAAAAAAGTATATCAACCCATTTTTCAAAATTTATTTTATTTTAACATACGTATAAAAAACTTGACCAAAAATTATTATTATTATTACAATTATTATTATAAATATTAATATTAGAAACACAATTTGTTGCATTCTGTGAATTACTTAAAATTGCCGGTCCAGTGGAGTTATTTGGTGTTAACTGGTGAGTGAATGACGTTGATGAGGATGGCATCGTTTGCAGGTCACATAAAGATGACGATGAGGGTGACGGCAACAATTTTAAGTCATTTGTAGATGAAAGAATTTTATTTGATATATTTTTCTTATATCAAACCCGGGTGGTTTAATAGAGGTTTTGTGACACTACTTTAAAGAATGTACAGGGTTATATCAAAATATCTTCATTATTTTATATTTTCAAATAATTAAAAATGCAACAAAAGGCTAGAAAAGATGTAGATTTTATTTGATGGACTATTTATTCACCTAATGTGAGAATAGTTATAACTTCCGAAGTAAAAAACTATCTAATAAGGTCAAAATTTGCATAATTTTACTTTCCCGCACTAGTGCGGGAAAGTGACACTTTCAAAGCTAAAATGCGTGCGGGAAAGTGGTTTAAAGCGCACGGTAGTAGAAAAATATATTTTTATAATATTGATAGCACGATTTCAGGTAAGAGACCCTAGAACCGCAATAAAGCATAGGCGGCATCAAGTGTTTCCATTAAGCATTTTCAAGAAAAACAACTTTCAATTTTTCTCAATTGAAAGTACCCTCTAGCTATAACTATTGAAACTAAATGCATTTGTTTCATAGTAGATGTAATTAATTAGTCTACACTCTTTCTAATGACACTAATTTCGTTAAAATCGGTTGATTCAAACCAAAGTTATAGGTATTTATCCAAAAACACTTTCCCCAACCATTTATTTGGAAAAATAAAAAAAAAGTACTTAAACAAATTATTGCGGAATGTAGGCCTCTTCCTAGTTAACTTATTCCACACTTGGTATAATTGGGCATATTCCACAAAAATTGGGTTTTTAAATTTTCCTACGTAGATTACGCCCCCTAGCGGTTAACCTAGAAACTTGAATGTTATTTCCAGCGATTTCTCTTCGCCACTTTTACTAAGGAATTTTTTCTCCTAAAGTTATAACATGAATAGTTTCTGATATAGCAAATTTAAATACCACTCCGAAGTGTTTTAGACACATTCACTTCAGCTATCAATATAATAAAAATACACTATATCCGGATGAAAATTAAACACATGACAACGTCGTTTTCATCTGTGAAGATTTGCATTTAACCGAGGACATTAAACCAAAATAAAAACAAAAATTCTCATTTGGAATGCTAATAAAACGCAATTAACTAAATCTACCGTAATAATGACCGTAATTAGCGACGTTGACTTCCTAATTTAGTCGGGTACAAATGTAAGAGAGAAGAAGACGACAACGACTAATTTCAGTACGGAGGAATATTTTTATTTTCATAAAAAAATAATTTTTCCTGGAATACTCATCAAGGATTGTTGGAGAACAGAATTGTTTTCTGGGTTTTTAGACAAGTGCAATTTATTTTTTTCGTGGACAAAATTAATAACAGAAAACGAATGATGAACATGGGAAGAAACTGCCATAAGTGAAATGTAGGGCGCGTTTCAGAGGTCAAACGTGTATGGCAATGTTGTAGGTATTAAAAAGATCTAAAACTTTTGTATACAGGGTGTCCCGTAAGTAAGTACCGTAAATTAGAGGCATGGTCGTTAAAAAAGATTTTAAATACCCAAATGCAAATTTTCTCCAACCTTCTTAGTTTCTGAGATACAGGCTGTTAAAAGGTGCAGAAGAAATACACATTTTATTTCATATCTTATAGATAGATAGATAGTTTTATTGTGCATAAGATACATCTTTTCACAAGCGTTCGGTACATAAATTAGGTTAGTATATAATATATTTTGTGATTATCTATTCTCCGCATGCAAAAGCTCTTAACTTTAATATACCAATGACAATATTGGCTAGAGCAGAGAGCTCGGGGAGATTGTCATTATTGACGTTTAAATAGTGTACTATACCATCAATTCCATCCACACCATAAAAAAATCTGTTTGGTCTAAGAGAACTATAAATTGGGCATTTGAATAGAATGTGCTCCAACGATTCTGGTGTATGCATATTACAAACGGAACATATTTCACTACAATCAATTGAATAGAAATTACCTTTAAAAGAAAATTTCAGTATCTTTTTGTTGGAAGCTCTGATTTGTGTGATAATTCTCGTTATATACATAGAAGCAGGAATCCACAAATAATTCTTTCTGGTTTCATCAATCATCAACCGAGAGTATATTAAAGAATAACTGGAGGAAACCTTCCTAGATATATCAATTTCGAGGAGTTTTCTTTCAAAATTTCCCAAAATAACGCCATCTAATGTATGTGAACATGTATTCAAATACTTTATCAATAAATGTTCACATTCGGCAAAAGTGAACCATTCTTTAACTTGTAAGACCCAATTATATTCAGCATTTTCAGTGGTTAATTGTAAAAGTCGCATATCACTGATTTTAGATATTCTAGAATTATCCATTATTTTAAGTTTATTCAACCACATTTCATATCTTATAGGGGGATGGAAGTACATCAACAGTATTTATTATGTCAAATTCTAATAAGTCCGTGGCGTGGTACGAGGGGTTCCTAAACTTTTATTGTACCATATTTTTGAAACATCCTGTATTTAGAGCTAAAGACTCTTGTCTGCAATTTTTTATTAAATTTCCTACATAAAAGGTACTCTTTGTTGAACTCGATAGAACACTCTATTTTCAAGATTTTTTACTTTTTATTAAAGTAAGACACTTTTAAGTTGTTTTTCATAAATTTGTGGTACCTACTTGAAGATCACTAACAAATAATTCAAACACAAACGTTTCTTATGGGTTAGTAATTATTTAAGGGAAGATAAAGTGATATTTACGACTACTACAAATTTATTATTTAAAAACATTAAAAGATAAAAAAGTGTCTTACTGCAATAAAAAATTAAAAATATTGAAAATGGAGTGTGCTATCGAGTTTAACAAAGAGTACCTTTTATGTAGGAAATTTAATAAACAATTGCATACAAGAGTCTAAAGCTCTAAATGCAGGATGTTTGAAAAATATGGTACAATAAAAGTTTAGGAACCCCTCGTACTATACTGTTGATGTATTTTGAAGAGACAATAACCTAAAAAAAAAATTAAATGTGTACTTCCATCCCCCGAAAAGAAATGAAATAAAATGTGTATTTCTTCTGCACCTTTTAACAGGCCGTATCTCACAAACTAAGAAGGTTAAAGAAAAGTTGCATTTGGATATTTTCAATATTTCTTAACGATCTATCATGCCTTTCATTTACGGGACACCCTGTATATAATTTTTCACATAACCTCAAAGTTCCCTTTTTTTCGTTTTCAATTTTTTTCTCGTGTAATTTTTTTTTTCATAAAATTTACAGGAGACAAGGCCGATTCATGCAACTTGCATTATAATAATTACATGTTCATTAAATTATAACTACACTTAAATTAAATTATCACTGCCTAATCAAACCAGTTCATGGAACGAGTTAATTATGAACTGATAAGAGTGACAAGACTGGCAATTGATAAACGTCATATTATTTGAATCGTTTGTGGTTGTGTTGGAAAGTCGAATATTTGCAATTATTTGGAAGTAATGAGGTTCTCTCTACAAAAACGTGTTGGAATATTACAATATTATCAGCTTCACTACTTTTGAAAGTATTAGTGGTTGCTGGAAATAGAAGGAGACCTCGGAATCACAGCTGTAATATTTTTGGCGCATGCGATTTTATGGTTTTCACTAAAAATATAATGTAATTATAATTTATAGTTGAAAGTAGACCAACTTCTTAATGCATTAGATTAATTGAAATTCAATGATGTAGTGGCATGAACATCATATAGCAAACTATAGTAATTAACTTTTTCTTAAATGTAGTTATAATATAATGAAAATGTAATGATATAATGAACGTTGCATGAATCCGCCTTTATCCTTTCCCAAATAAGCTGTAATTTTTTTGAAAAAAAAAATAGATTTCCAAGGAAATATCAAAAAACTGAAAAATTACCGCGTTACTTCAACCAAAAAATATTTTTCTTCTCTGAAATGTCGAAATGGGGAACATTTTGAACACTTATACTTGAAGAGATTAAAAAATAAATCTACTTTTCGGTACTATCTACTTTGGGGCGGATATTGTATAAAATCATAAAAAAGTACTGGTATGACATATTTTTCATGACAATAAATTACATAGACGGTTCTATAAATCCGCAATGTTAATAATTTTTTCATCTCAACAAAGAAAGCATATTCTAGCTCGATGTTTGTATCAACGTTCTAAAAAAATACCATCGTAATGGCGGATTTTCGGACGTATTTTTGTACATTGTTTTTCTTTGTGGTGCAAACTTTTCAACAATATCCAATTCCCATCGGTTACGCTTGATCGTCGACTGTCACAAAGAGCGGGTTAATGTCACTAAACAATGTCGCAATTGTTGACTAATATTCGAAAGTATTTACAAACTTTTCCGATTTAAAAATGCTTATGGAATGTTTTGCAGTTTTTTCGGATTATTTCAGTTGTAGATAGATGTTGTTACTTTTTTTTCTGTCCAAGATAGTAAACTCATTTTCGAATGAGTCCTAACCAGTACCCAGGGACGGCACACACACTCTCAGTCATCTTTTCCCTTCTATCACTCCTACCTCTCATATATCATATCGAGTCCTTCTTCATGCTCTCCACTACGCCACTTACCTCCATCAATTCCACAACTCAAGTACCTATCTACATTTATAGCTACCTGGGGCCTATTTCACAAGTGTTGTTGAAAATAATTGTGAGTAACAACCACTTGTTGTTGTTGTTGTTACACACAGGCATTTCATAAACAATCACAAAACTTTTTCGCAACAAGTTAAAATTGCCTGTAACACTTGTTATAGACAAGAGAAAGAACTTGTAGGCAGCACTTGCTACATCTATGTCTACTTCAATGGGCGTCATAAGCCAATCCGATAAAGAGAAACCAGAATCTCCTAGTGAAACTGCATTTACGATTGGACGTCAACCATCTTCCATTCTTTGAAAAAGAGTACACTGTTTCTTAAAACTCGAGCATTACGCACGCTTCCTGGCCAATTAGCACTAGCATAATATATTTCCAATCCTGGAGATTCGTTTAAAATATTGTCAGGCCAACTAACGCATTGGGGAAATTTAATTTGGTTAGTTAACTGCATGTACAAACTTTCTAACACATCTGCCTTACTAACCCCATATGCATCTGATATGACATGGTATTGCTCTCCATTACCTAACCAGTGTAATGCTATACAAATCTGCATTTTTGTGGATAGTGCGTGAGGTGAGACCGATCAGTTGGATGAAGATGCATATGTCCAATATCCATACGAAGCTGTTCCATTTGGACAGAAGTCATACTGAAACGTTCATTAAACTCGAATAACGAGTGTAATACAGAATTAATTCTAGGCCTAAACACTCTCCTACTACGTATACGTATAATCTCTTCATTTTCATTTTCTGACGAACAACTACTAGACCACATTTTGCTGCAACTATAATCTATGTATATTTAAAACTTGTCAGCTATCTACCTTTTAAGTTGGGTAGAAGAACTTTAGTAGATAACAAGTTTCAGATGCAATTTTGTTGACTACACTAGCTCATAACTTTTATTAAACAAACATTTTTGTAGATATTTTATTTGAAACTGACTTTTTCTATATTGAAAGAGCATAAACCATGAACCCTGAATACACTTTTATCTATTCAGTCCCTTAAAATACTAACAGTATCAATGAAAATTTAAATTTCAAAGTAGCTTATTTCGAAAAAATAATGAAACTGCGTATGCAGGTGTCACCAACTGGCAATGTTGACACTGGTCAGTTATCTATATTTATTGAAACCACTTAATTTACGAATACAAATTCACAAAAATACTGATATTGTTTATAACGTAAATATATTTAAATGCATGTAAATACTTTGAACTCTCTTTGACCTAATGAGCTGTGGACGACGCGTTAAATAACAATATTTATATTCCCACAAAGATAAGAATTAATTACTTCTGTATAAATTTTGAATAAAAAAAGGTTGAGCTATGTTATCAGACAACTTGACAACTTGAAACAACAATAATAATAATAAATTCAACTGCTGCAGGGAGCCAATGATGCAAATGAACCAAGGTTTGTGTTTAATAAACCCTACAAAATACAAATGAAACAGAACACAGAGTCAGACGCTGCACAGATCGAAGAAGGCTCAGGATGTGGAGTTTACTCCAGAGCACTAAGCCTAAGGATAAAGTCGGGTATGGGAAAAATTCCAGTGTTGTTCAAACAGAACTGGCTGGTATCTCAATTGCCTCAAAACAACTAACCAGAAAATGAATTTCTGACAAAAACATAACAATCTGCACTGACAGTAGACAAGCCCTATTAGCCTTAAACAGAACGTGTTATAGAGTCCCACCGAGATTTAGCTAAAGCCTCGGCAGATAAAAATATTATCCTGAGGTGGGTTAAAGGGCACGACAGGAGTAAATTTAATCGCATTGCCGATTCTTTAGCCAGGGAAGCGACTGGACAAAAAATTTTAGGACCCAGTGACACCTATGGCCTGACGACTTCGACAATTGCGGAACTAGCCAAACGCTACACCCATGCTCAATATCTTAAGAGATGGGATGGAATCAAAGGATGAAGTCTTGCCAGGATCACCCTGGGCGACCCTGGGAAGCTGGCGCCGAAGAAATATTTAGCGATGACCAACCTATGTTCAACAGTAGGATTTCTGACTGGCCACTGTCAACTAAGGAAACACCTCCATACTATGGGGCTAGTTGACACACCTCTATGCAGGATGTGTGAACAGGAAGATGAAACTGTTAGGCATGTCTTATGCGAGTGTCCGGAGTTATCGTTAATAAGGGAGTGTGTGTTTGGTGAGTCTTATCCTACACCTGCCGATCTAAAGGAGATATCTCCTAGTGACCTGTCCACCTTCCTGGGAAGGCTAGGATGGACGATGACCGAGGAGGATAACTCCTCTGGAGGATCTACAATGGGTCACATGTGAGCCTACACTCACCCTCCCTACTTTACAGATACAGAATAAATTCAACTTAATACAAACATATTATTCTTTGTCTAGATAACAGGGAGGTTTGTTGAAGTTTATCCAAAATCAATCGCTAAAGCTTCAAACACGTGTTTGTCGTTCACTTTTTCCTTTGATCGATCATGTAAAAAATCTAATAAAGGGATTTTTCACATTGTATACATCATCTACTGTAGGTGTCTGTTGATTAATAACAGTAACTCTGAGAAATCTAGCAATTTCATAATAATGTTCAGTATTTTCATGTCGTCTATATCTTATACTTTTTATTTTAAAATCATAGAAGTTACTTGAGTGCCATTTCGAAATAATTTCCTTTAGATTGTTACAAATGGATTTGTATTGTTGTGTTGTTCAAGATACAGTGAAGCAGCCTTTAAAGAATCATTTAAAAATGATTTTGAAACTGGTCCTAATTGAAATGTTTCATTAAGTATGGAGTGAAAATACGTTACAAGAAAAAAAGCAGTCATTGGGGCTACAGACGAAGTGAAAACACAAATAAATTAGTTTCTTTCAAAAATTTTATGCTACTCCCATAGCAGATGGGAATTTTTACTAATTACATTACATTAAATTCTTTTAAAACTTTCATGGTAATTAAAAATGCACATGATACGATGCGACATGTATAGTCTGTACAGAAAGTACGAGGAGTAATAAATCATTCATTTAAGTAGATTTCATAGACGTACCAAAATATATTTTAAGAGGGTATACCGTAAGGTACATTTTGTATTGAACGAATGAGTTGCAGGCTGCAACTTGCAACTTGCAGCTATGCTAAAGAATATACGATTTAGGTCAGAGGTAACGGGATGTACTAATTTTAATAAAAAAAAGTGATAGAGGTACATAAATTTTAGTAAGTTTGATAAAGAAAGGCAACACAGTTTATTCATAATAGAAAACAAACCAATCTGTAACAATAATTATTTTATATATTTTTGTATATATGTGTGTATAAATGCTGGATATACAGTTTCCAAATCTTGGCAAGATGAAAACATTAAAAGCGGAAGGCAGGCATTCGTGGAAGGTTTGTCGTTAGGTTTGCAGCCACCATCTGGAAAAGGAAAAAGACTTATCATTGTCCATGTTGGAAGTTCGGAAGGTTTTGTTGATGGTGGATTATTAACTTTTATTTCAAAACGCACGGGGGACTATCACGAAGATATGAATGGGGATGTCTTCGAGGAATGGTTTGTTCAAATGTTGGATCTGATTCCAAAAGGGGCTGTTATTGTTATGGACAACGCAAGTTACCATTCACGGTTACGAGAAGCATTGCCCACAAGTCGTTGGCGTAAAGCAGAGCCTATAGGAGTGGCTTATTTCGAAAAATATTAAGTTTCCAAAAGATCCACTAAGGAAAGAACTTTACAGAATTGCAAAAATGAACAAGAATAAATACAAAACCTACATTGTAGAAGAAATGGCTTCTTCTCGTGGTATATCAGTTCTTCGACTTCCCCCTTATCATTGTGAACTTAATCCCATAGAATTAATATGGGCTCAGGTAAAGGGGGAAGTTGGAAAAAAAATACTACTTTTAAAATAAACGATGTTGTGAAATTGTTTGAGAGTGCTGTAAGTCATGTTAGTAAGGAAAATTGGACAAACTGTATCGAGCATGTTATCAAAGTAGAGGCAAATATGTTGAAAATTGACAATATTTGTGATGATTTAATCGACCCTATTATTATTAATGTTAACAACGATTCTTCCTCTTCCGAGTCGGATATAGAATAAAATGTAAGTAATAAATGTATTCCAATAATTATTTCTTTTCATTTTTTATTATATTATAATTTAAAACGTATTTTTTTCCCAAAATACACACCACTGCATTGCGTTATTGCTTCTCTGCTAATCCTTTAACAATGAAGAAACCCTAAATTTTGCTACAACTGAAACAAATACGGGGTCGATCTACCTGGTTTTTAGATTTACGGAAGAAATGTAATTTAAAGTAAAAGATTTATCAAAAATTTCATGGTGCTCCCTGTAAAGGTTTTGCATACTTAATTAGGGTTTATTACTCCTCGTACTTTCTGTACAGACTATAACATTAGCATGTCGGTGACGCGAACCAATAGGATTTGGCACATACCAAAAATCGCACAAAAACTAGATTATTAGAAAATGGTTTTCAAAAAATCTAAATTTGTGGGATATCCGATTTGAAAAATGCGTCAAAATGCTAAATAGTTTTCTGTAACCAAAATTAAGTTTTTCAAATTATTTCAATTAAGGAGTGGCTTCTATCCGGACGACCCTGTATAATCAATCTCCTCTTTTTTATATCCACATATTTTAGTAAACAATTCATTAAAAAAACATTTCGAAACTCTCTCCTGGATCCAACTAAACTGCGACATATGGTGACATTTTGAAACTAGGTAGGGTGCCGTCGAGTTGAAAATGAATTCATTCAAAATTTACTTCCTTCAGCAAACCAAAACTTGTTCGTAACTTTCGACAAATTTCTACCTCTGGGGATTCCGTTTTATTCGTTATAGGTAAAAACAAAAAGTCGGAACAACTTCCATCAAACTATTTTTCAATTTCAATATTTCAAACGTTAAAATTATAAAATCGAACATTGGGATTTTAGCATTGTAGCATAATTTTTCAGCTAATATTTACATAATTTCATCTGATACAACTATAGTTTGGCAAACCTATTTGAAGCTACGCGGCATCAGTAAAGGTTGAGGATACATGGCCGTTAATTGTCATAAATGCACCAATGGCGTACGGTATTTTATAAAAGTATTGAAAACATTTTATGATTATGCATATTAGAAACTGATTTATGCTCCGTTTGAAGGGAAGATATTTTTCAAAACACGGTACTCATTATCTATTCAAAAGTAAGGGTGAGTCTTTATGTTTTTCTGTGGAATCCATAAAACAGGTCAGTTTTACCAAAATTAAATCGACACGTCCTATAACGCCTTAAATACAATACGGCAGTGAAATTCAGCGCAATGGTTAAGGATTCATTAATTTGATAAGCCGGTGGCCAGTGTCGTGCAGTCAGTTTAAGGGTTTTGCCAAGTAGGGATGGGTCTTACAGTTTTCTTTTTATTAGATATGTTAAATATAATATTTGGATTTTCTCTATTAGGTAAAAGTATGAAACTAAAGTATGGTTGGTAGGTATTGGATAAATTACAAAAAAGAAGTTATATAAAAAGCCAAATAATAATTATTTATAATTTGGCAAGTTTATCTGAAGCTACGGGGCATCAGTAAGAGGCGAGGAAACATGGCGGTATCTGTAAAATTTAATAAATCTTAAAATCTACTTAATATTCATTACTCCTTATAAGAAGACCAACAAATCTGTCAAATGTCTCTTAAATTCGACCAGTAACAACTCTCGATAAAATTCTAATAATCTTATGCATGATTCATACGATTTTAATAACATAATAAATAACAAATTGATATTTATTACCATATAATAGTTGAAGCTCACATAAACGTGAACTGGTTTTATAGATCGTTACACTTAATAGTATCGATTTTAATTGATATAACCGAATGAAATTCAAGAGATGCGCGACAAACAAATTGAATACATTATAAATTTATTATGGAATTGTTTCAATCGGTACGATTATTACGTCTGCAACGTAGTCATGAAAAGTTATTTGTACGTGGTTGAATATTCACATAAGGCGCGTCAGGTGTCGCGCGACATGAAGTCTATTCAAGCTAGACCGATGATGATCCTAGGCGAACTCATACAGAGTCAATAAGAACAGGTGTCGGCCGAGCTTTGTATATAATATGCTACTCCGATCTGTAACAGCGTCGAGACATTGACCGTCACGGTATTAACAAGTATTGCGAAGGGTTTATAAAAAGTGATAGTTAA
>CAJUYG010005002.1:0-15006 GCA_910591675.1 Galerucella calmariensis | reverse complement strand
AAATATAACTGAAAAATGATTATTTTCTAGGTTATGTTAGGTTAAATAATTTTGGAATTCTCTTTCAGAATTCTCCATGGATCGATGTGTCCCGAACAACTCGCCCGAAGAAAAAGAATTGGCAACTTTCGGTCAAACTTGTTACAAATTCGAAATAACCAAAGGCGGATCGTTCGCCGACGCCAAAAGTTACTGCCAAAAACAATATGGCGAATTAATCCATTCCATGTCGCCGACGCAAACGACTTTTTTGCATTCGGAATTGGATCGAAGAAAGCCGAAATTGAAAACGCAATTCGTTTGGATCGGAGCCCAAAAGGAACCCAGCGTCGTATCGAGAACATGGAAATGGGTTAACGGCAAGTATTACCAACTGTTTAAATAGGAAAATTTTTATTTGATATTCTTTTTTTTAGGGGATTTGGTACAGCGACCTTCGTGGGGTAAAGACCAACCGAACAATTATAACGGGGAACAAAATTGCGTGGTACTAGATGGCGGACGACAATGGCTTTGGAACGACGTGGGATGTAGCTTGGATTACTGTCATTGGATCTGTCAACGAGGTAATTTTGAGCTTTTCTCGTTAAATCAACAGTTATTTATAGCCATAACCCCACAAGTTTTACGGTTACTTCAACTGTTCTAGAAGTAGCATTGTACATCTACTTTTTCGTCGAGTTTCAATTAAAGCTTTTTTTTTCAATATTCTCTAATGTCAAGGATGAATTTTAGTTTTTGAACATCTTAAAATACAGGGTGAACCAATAATGCATTTTTTCAGGCCCCTTTTCATGCGGAAGTCCCGACAAATTAATAAATACAACTATAGTAGGATCTACTTATGACATAGGAGCTACCATTGAATACCAATGCCCAGAAGGTCACATGCTAGTAGGAGCGACCAAAAGAAAATGCGGAAAAGACGGTCTGTGGACCGGTACCGCCCCCACGTGTAAATGTAAGTCGAAAATCACTTTAATTATCAATCAAATTACATTTTTTTTATCTTAGACGTCGACTGCGGCCCTGTACCGAGCTTAAACCACGGTTTAGTTGAATTAAACAATCAAGTAACGACATACGGAGCTAAAGCCATTTACACATGCCACGAAAATTATACTCTAATCGGACACGAAGTAAGAATATGTGGCGACGAAGGAAAATGGACGAATTCCACGCCTCAGTGCTTGTTCGATTGGTGCCCGGAACCCCCCACCATCCACGGTGGTACTGTAAAACTTTCCGGGAATCGTGCCGGAGACACTGCCACCTACACGTGTAAACCGGGATATATAATTTACGGAGAAGAGGTGAGTTTTAGTGAAAAATTTATCCAACTATCGGAAAATTTGCATATTTTCACACTTCTAGGTGTTATCGTGTCGTCTTGGCGGTGATTGGTCGGGAAAAGCTCCAACTTGTAAATACATCGACTGCGGATCACCGGCTAATATCGACAACGGCAAATACGTGCTTTTGAATGGAACTACAAGCGTTGAAAGTCTCGTGGAATATTCCTGTATAGATGATTATTGGATGAACGGACAAAGACAACAAAAATGCACCAGGGAAGGGAAATGGTCGGCAGACGCGCCGTCTTGTGAACGTAAGAATTAATCTGAGAATTTATACCCCTCGTAAATTCCTTTCATTATTAACCGAATCTCTTTTTCCTTGTTAAAGACCCGTTAAATTATGTGTATTTATTGATTATTCCTCGTAAATTCCTTTCAAATCTCTTTTTCCTCGTCTTATACCTGTGCAATTGCGCGTATTTATTGATTACTCCTCGTAAATTCCTTTCGAATCTCTTTTTCCTTGTCTTAGACCCGTGCAATTGCGCGTTTGATTACCCCTCGTAAATTCCTTTCGAATCTCTTTTTCCTTGTCTTAGACCCGTGCAATTGTGCGTATTTATTGATTACCCCTCGTAAATTCATTTCGAATCTCTTTTTCTTTGTCTTAGAGCTGTGCAATTGCGCGTATTTGTTGATTACCCCTCGTAAATTGCTTTCGAATCTCTTTTTCCTTGTCTTAGACCCGTGAAATTGCGCGTATTTATTAATTACCCCTCGTAAATACCTTCATTATTAATCTTTCTGACTTGTGCACATACTTTTGCCACATCCTATATTAATTAGCTCAGTTTTGACATTCAAGACGAATTTCTGATAAATACATTCAATCATTTTTTTTACAGTGATAACTTGCGAAGAACCAGAAGTACCACCAGGAAGCTACGTCGTCGGGTACGACTTCAACATTCACTCCGTCATCGAATACCACTGCGAAGTGGGTCACATAATAATAGGAGAATCCACGCACGTGTGCAACAAAAACGGCGATTGGTCCGGATCGACACCTACGTGCGAATGTAAGTCAAGCAATATACGAGGCACGTACAATAAATAATCGTTTTGTTTTTTTCTCCAGACATCGATTGCGGTAAAGTTCCTGACCTTCAAAACGGACAAATAACTTACGTTAACGGAACCACCTATCTAAACAGCGAACTGAGCTACGGTTGTTATAAAAGTTACAGATTGAATGGAGTACCAAGAAGAACTTGTCTGGAAAATAGAGAATGGAGTGACTACGCGCCGAAATGCGAAGGTATGCATTTTATGTCACACAATACTTTTGGTTATATAACACGTATATAGTGTTGCATATGTTATCGTCACGCTTTGTTTTTTTTCACAGAAATCAGATGCCCCGAACCTATTTTGGCGGAACACAGTATTCTGTCGGTTACTGGTAACGACAGATTGTACGGCAGAACGCTTATTAGAACATCAGAGTCGTCAAACAGTGCCTCTTCTTATAAAATAGGAGCTCTCGTAAAGTATAGATGTGAGCGGGGCTATAAAATAATGGGGGAAGCCTTGAGTACTTGCGAAGATACTGGAAAATGGAGTGGAAGCGTTCCCGAATGTGTCTGTAAGTTATAAAAATAATGATTCAACAGTTGGCAACAGAAACTCGATTTTCTGAATGATACAGGGGGGGGGGTACGAAAAGTTTTTCACGTTTAAGTGTGATTTTTACTTTTTAGATGTAGATTGCGGCGTCCCGGAAAATATTACAAAAGGAACGGTAATGTTACCGTCTAACGCTTCATACTACGGTGCTTTGGCCTTGTACACGTGCGGCGACAATTACGAATTAGACGGTGTTTCGAGAAGATTATGCCAAGAAAATGGAACATGGAGCTCGGACACTCCTATTTGTAAAGGTAATTTGTTTATTTTGAAGCTTCTACCATCTTTTAACTTGTGAATTTTTAGAAATCCAATGTAAAAATCCAGAAGCACCTGATGGATTAATAGTTACGGTCAGTACACACAGCGTAGGGGGCGTTGCTACTTATCAATGTCCCAAAGGACATAACATGATGGGAAACGATACCAGAATTTGTTTGAAGAATGGAGTATGGAGCGGAACACACCCTGTGTGCGCGGGTAAGTAAAATTCAAATTTAATTGACGGTTATCATTTTTTTTTAAATTACAGCTGTCGATTGTCAACAACCTCAAGATATAGAAAACGGAAGGGTATTGGTGGTGAATGGTACGACTTATAAAAGCGCGATTGAGTACCACTGCGTACCGAATTTCGTCAGGGTCGGTCCTTATTTGAGGAAATGCATGGAAACTGGAGATTGGTCTGGGGAAGAACCCACTTGTAAAGGTAATAATTGTCTTTTTGTCGGTTAAAACTTGTTATTTAATTGAATAATGTTTATAGTACCATCAGAAGCTGAGCAAGACTCTTCTAATATGACTACGCACATCGGAATCGGAGCTGGGGTTCTTCTCTTCCTTCTTCTCCTTTTAGGGATCATCTATTTGAAGCTGTAAGTTTAAATTTAGTTCTCTTTTCGACCGTAGTTGATGAATTTTTTTTTCTAATTTCAGTCGAAAACCTGTCGCTGTAAAAAACACGGAAAACGTCGAAGGCGCGGAGCGGAAAGAAGATAGAAATGCTGCGGTGATGAGTTACGCAACTTTGAGTGATCGAAATGGATACGCGAATGGAAATTCGAACGTTTACGAAAATATGCACGAAGAAAATGTATACGATGCTCCCTACGAAGAGACCGGTAGAAGAAGCAGCGGCGAATACGAACCGGAACCCGTCGGAAGGACCGGAAACGGTGTAACCATAAACGGAGTGGCTGTGAGATAGATGGCGATTTCGACATAATTTTTTTGGGAAAAGAAGATTGCACTGAACAGGCCAAAGCATAAGTTAAGTTTTGCATCCGGTTGGTTGTTTTTTTCGACGCACTCTGTGATAGATTGAGTTACAGTTATATTTAAATTAAAAAAAATTAGTCTTATTTACAGATATCAATCTTTGATCCATCACTACTCTGAAAGTTCGTAAATTTATTTGGTTTTATGCAAGACTGATATCTGATCATTTATTTTTAGTCCGATATTATCATCTTAACAATTTTTTGTATTTTGGGGGAGGTTAGAGCGTGTTTTATTTTAAAATTGACATAAACTTCACCAAAAAGTGCTTTAGTTTGCCAATTTCTCAAAATTTACATTTTATTTGACAGTTCCTGGTAGAAAGTTATCAAACGTGTCAAGTTTTTGACATTTTGTGGTTGTGAGTTGTCAAACGTTACTGGAAGTACGTTCCTCCTTTTGATTCAAAGGAATTTTTGCGTATTGTATGTTGTAAATATTAGATAATTGTTTCATTTTTTGTAAATACTCATTTTGTATTAAAATGTAAAATTGTATAAAAATATATTTTTATTAAACGATGTTCAATAAAAAATTAGTAGACATCTAAGTTTTATTTCACCCGATTGATAATAGAATTGCAGGGTTTTCTGCAGAATAGGTAAGAATTATCCTAAAAACTATCATAAATCAGTTGTTTATTAAATATCAAATTGATAGAGACGCTCCAGTGGAAACAAACTTTTTCAAACGCTCATGAAATGCAATTTTAAAACACACGCATTTTGTCTGAATTAACGGAACGTACCAGATCAGTGATAGAATAACAGTTTTAAAAGTGCACACATCACAATCAATTTATCTGTCAACCATACTGTCACAGTCAACTGTCTATTGTAAATATCACTGCGATATCGAGGTTCAAGAAATATTTTCTCAATTTTGTGAGACAAAATTAAAATGAACAACACTAGGGTAAGTTTCAACAAATATGCGCCCCTTTACGTATGATAGAAATGGTTGGATATGTGAGAGATTTAAAATTTAGACTCAGCTAACCTTACATCGCCCATCTTTACGTAATCACCCAAAACTTTTTTTATAGCAATTATTGGCTTTCGGCAGAGCTGTTCATAAACAAGTCGTAAGAAATGCTACTGTCGAAGCTGGACCAAGAACTGCACGACTAAAGGAAATCCAAAAAAAACTCCAGGTTAATATTTGAAACACTTCAAAACTTATTAAATTCTTATTTTTACTTTATCATTGCAGATTGATGACGGAGTACCAATTCACTTGAAATCTGGTGTTACAGATAAACTTTTATATCAATTTACAGCCTTATTGACAGTTGTTGGAGTGGGTATGTCAATTGAAACATTATACAGAATTATTAAAGGAAATAAATAGACAATAATAAATTATTTAGTCTAAATAGTATCTATGTTAAACTGTTCCTTACTTAATAAATGTAAATAAAGATGAACACTTTTTTATTGGATCAATTATCAAATGAAATAATTGACGAGGTTAGGAAGGTATGTGGATAAAATGTAATAAAAGCACAAGTGTAATGTTTTTATTTATTAACAATACAATATAAGCCAGATAAATATTTATATATAAAAATAACATTAATATATTTTAACAATAATAAAGGTAAGTAACGAAGGCTAATGTTAGAGAGTTTATATATTCGAACAGTAACAACAATTAAAAACGCATCACATAACTTATAAAAATACGAAATAATACTTCTTTTATCTTTTAAAAATGCTTGTGAAGTGAACATAACAAAAACTAGCGAAGAAAAATTATATCGCTTAGTTTCAGCTATTAAGATTGTAGACTAAGCAAAAAAAAACAAATAACCTTGTAAATTGCAGCAAGAAGTAGAACCATCCAGAACCTTATTTAGCCCATTTTAAAGGATCATCAATTAAATCTTCCCTCTTCAACTTCCTTCCTTGTGATAACAATTCAGCAAATTGTGAAACAACGGGATCCATTCCACAAGAACTTGTGGCAATCACTACATCATTTTTCAGATAAAAAGCAACGAATTTTAATTCTTCCACATTTCCAGCGTAAATTATATCATCAAAAGTTCCATGTCCACAGTACCTGTAAAGTTTTATGTAGAATTCAAGTTTAACAAAAAAAATAAATGACTCACCTTATATTTAAAGAGCCCAGTTTGGTCCAGAAATACGGTACGGTTTTTAATTCCGTCTTTTTACCGGCCATGTTTAAAGCAGCTATTTTTCCATGATAGTGAGCTAAACCGAAATGTCCAATGGCTGCTTTTTTGTTATCGCTGCTGTAAACTGGGGCCAAAGCGATATCACCACCAATATACACGTCTGGAACGTTACATTGCAAATATTCATTAGTTTCGATGCTACCATTTTCTTGTAATTGTATCCCGGAATTTTTTAAAAATTCTGTTTCTGTTATACTACCTGTTCCCAGTAAAACTACATCAGCTGGGATGATTGTACCTTAAAAAGAATAGAATTATTAAAAGTTCATAAAAAAAAGTTGTATCAAGTTACCGTTTTCCAACTTTACACCTTCAACTTTGTCTTTACCAATTAGTGCATCTACTGATTGGTTTGCAATGAAATTGATTCCGTTCTTTTTGAAAAATTTCAAGATTGCTTCTCCTATTCTTGCTCCTAGAACTGGCTTGAATGGGACATCATCACGCATGATTACTGTTAATTTTTTCACTTTGTCTTTGCAGTAGTCAGCTACTTCCATTGCTATAAAACTGCTTCCAACTATTACCATTTCCTTGTCAGTAGATAGTGAAGCTTTACAAAGTCTAGAGAAAGGAATTATATTTTAAAAACCAGGAAATAGTCCGGGGAAGTAAGGATATAGAGTGGAAAAGATTTCCACCAGGGATTTTACTTTTTTGAACGGGAGTATATGTAGTATAGACTACTTTCCTAGATTTGTGAGAAGACTCCGCTCGAGCTTACGATGCAGCTCACGACAGTTTTTCGTCCATAACTTTTTTAGATTTGATTGTACAAAAAAATTTTTGGCATCAAAATTGTAGGTAACTATATTTTGATATATTAGAGAGTCGTTATTGTTACTCTAATTATGTTTGTCGCTTAAAAAACCATTTTGCATTTTTTTTTTCAATTTTTCGAAAATTAAGGGCTGAAAAATTATTTTTTTAAATATTGCATAACGTCATCTTATAGAGTATAAAATTACCTACAATTTTGATGCCTACAATTTCTTTGTACAATAAAATCTAAAAAAGTTATGGACGAAAAACTGTGGCATTTCAAAACTGTGACGAAAAACTGTGCTTGCAAGCTGCATCGTAAGCTCAAGCAGAATCTTCTCACAAATCTAGGAAAGTAGTCTATACTACATATACTCTCGTTCAAAAAAGTAAAATCTCTGGTGGAAATTTTTTTCGTTTCACCACAACTTTCGGACTAACTTCCCCGGACTAGAAGTAAGACTTTTGGGCAGCCTCCACTTTAAAATAATCCAGTATTTTAAATATTTAAATAATTCATAAATTTAATGCAGTTTTATTGATAAATTAGATTCCCAGAGAGGCCTTTTCATATTTTCAGTTTAACCACAAACAATAATAAACATTAAAACCAAAATAATCAGATTAAACATGCAAATATTATTGACAGGAAGTTCCAATATGGTTACTTATCACCTGTAAATACTTCAAACTTTCTCATACCTACATAAATAATAATATAATAATAAAGAAATTATTAACTCACTTTGATTCTTCATAACTTCTCAAAACAAGCACATTTTCCAGATTTGTTCCAGGAATATTAGGCCTTCTGGCTTTGTTACCAGTTGCAATAAACAGTTTGTTGTAACATAGAGTAGCATTATTTCGTAAAGTAACTGTTTTTCTAGCAGTATCAATACAGGTAGCATCTATTCCTTTTATAACGTTTATGTTATGTTTTTGATAAAAATCATCATTCCTTAGCAAAGCTGTATTTATATTTAAACCAATTTGTTTACTTAGTCTTACCTGAAAGAAACATTTTAGTTTAAAAATTAAATTAAGTAGATCACTTACTCTATCATAGGGTAGAACATTTTCTTTACAAATCATGGTAATTTCTCCTTCATAATTTTCTTGTCTGAGAGTTTCCACACATGTAGCAGCAGCTGGACCTCCTCCAACGACAACAATCGAAGTTTTATCTGAGTTACATCTCCCAGCCATATGCTTCATTCTCTTATTAGTGAGTAAGTCATCTAATTTAGCTTTAACTTTAACATTATCACCTTCAATTGTAACTTGATAGCAGGGTAGAGAATCAAGACCTTCAAAATAATTAAATTCAGAATTCTTTAGTGTGTTAAAACTTTAATAATTACCTGGATATTCTTCAATGTCTCCATTAGACAAACTAAAGCAAGCGCCATGCCAAGGACATCTAACTCTTCCATCACCAAGAGCTCCATTTACAAGGGGGGCCCCATAATGGGTACATTTAGAACCAACTGCACTAATAACGTTATTTTGTTTAACAAGTAAAACCTCGCCTTCATCTTGCAATTGAAAAGTTTTGAGCTTGTTCTCCTCTAAATCACTTACTTTGCAAACTATATCTTCGATATATTCATCTGAAGCTAAAAATAAGACCAAAAATTTCAAATTTGGTCTACCACTAATTTTTTTTTTGAAAATTAAAATTGGGAAAATAATCTTCACAGAAAACGAACAGAAATGTTTAAATAATTTGATAAATTAATACTTACAGGTCATTTTGAAACGAGAGAGGTTTGAAAGTATTCTACAAGTAGCAGTCAGATATTGACCAGTTCGAAATAAAGGTGAGACCGAATGTAGCATTTTGGGTTTAACAAATTGTTTTTATACCAGGTAAAAACACCTATAAAACCACAATAAACATTTGTTATCAGACTATTATAGCATAAAAACAAATTATCTTTGACCTTGTACTAGGATATTTTCAGATATTTTAAAACATAGGTAAGTAAAGCAATAAAATTTAAATTCAAGGATAATTTATTAGAATCATAGAGTAATCTATGATTAAAATCGTTAGAATTTTGAGGTTATCTTGTCTTGTCTATGCTATCAGCCAGCTTTACTGTCATCAATGCTAAGAATAGACTATGATTTAAAACGTCAAATGTCAAATCAGGGTTTCCAACTTTCTAACAATTTGTATGTTGATTTTTGATATGGTGTCGATGTTATAATTAGTGTTTTTTTTAGCTTGTAATAATTGCTCTATAGTAATTTTTGCAATGATAGTCTCTTTAAAAGTTTAATAAACAGTGCTGACAAGTTTTCTCAAGCCACAATGGCAAACGTTATTGAAATCCCTTTACGGGATACCGACGAGGTAAATACGCGTTATTATTATGTAAACTTGTAGTAAACACGATTATTTTAGGTGATAGAATTATATTCGGATCAACTACCAGAAGGAGATGAAGTTCTTGGAATATTGCGACAAGAAAAAACTCAATTATCAGTATGGGTGAACCTTGCTGTAAGTTGTGCCCATATGTTACTGTGATATTTTTGAACACTAATTTTTAACCTTTCAGTTGGAATATTACAAACAAGGAAAGATCGACGATTTCATCAAAATATTGGAGTCTTCCAGAACAGATGCCAACGTTAATTACAGAGATTATGAGAAAGATCAAATGCGTGCACTTGATATGCTTGCAGCATATTATGTACAAAAGGCCAACAAGGAGAAAAATAAAGATAAACGAAGGGAGTTGTTTACTAAAGCTACCCTTTTATATACAACTGCAGACAAAATTATCATGTACGATCAGGTAAGTAATGAAATACTATTTTTTTGGTTTTATTGACTGTGTAGGTAAAATGTTTTAGAACCATTTGTTGGGAAGAGCATACTTCTGTCTTCTTGAAGGAGATAAAATGGAACAAGCAGATGCTCAATTTAATTTTGTATTAAATCAGTCTCAAAATAACATTCCATCTTTATTGGGTAAAGCTTGTATAGCTTACAACAGAAAAGATTACAGAGCAGCACTGGCTTTTTATAAAAAAGCACTTCGTACTAATCCTAATTGTCCAGCTGCAGTTCGTTTAGGTATGGGTCACTGTTTTATAAAACTCAACAACCCAGATAAAGCCAGACTCGCTTTCGAGAGAGCTTTGGAACTGGATCCAAAATGTGTAGGAGCTCTGGTTGGTTTAGCAATACTAAAATTGAATTTACAACAACCAGAATCGATTAGGACAGGTGTACAGATGTTATCGAAAGCTTACACTATCGATTCTTCTGATCCCATGGTTTTAAATCATCTAGCAAACCATTTCTTTTTTAAAAAGGTGAATATACTTTAAAAAAGAAAATTTTCGCATCAAATTTATAATTAATTTTCCATAGGATTATAGTAAAGTTCAACATTTAGCACTTCATGCTTTCCATAATACTGAAAACGAAGCGATGAGAGCTGAAAGTTGTTATCAACTAGCTCGTTCGTTTCAAGTACAAGGCGATTACGATCAAGCTTTCCAATATTACTATCAAGCTACACAATTTTCTCCAGCTTCTTTTGTACTACCACATTTTGGACTTGGACAAATGTACATATACAGAGGAGACACTGAAAATGTAAGTTTCTTTATTTTCTAGATAAATCTATTAATGTTAAGAATTTTACAGGCAGCTCAGTGTTTTGAAAAGGTTTTAAAAGCACAACCAGGTAATTATGAAACCATGAAAATCTTGGGGTCACTTTATGCAAGTTCAACTTCCCAATCAAAAAGAGACATTGCCAAAGTTCATTTGAAAAAAGTAACAGACCAATTTCCCGATGATATCGAGGCTTGGATAGAACTAGCGCAAATTCTCGAACAGAGTGATCTACAAGCTTCTTTAACCGCTTACGAAATGGCCATGCAACTGTTGAAAAAGAACGTACAGACCGATATACCGGTAGAAATTTTAAATAACGTCGGAGCTTTGCAGTTCAGGTAAAAGCTCTTGAAAAAATCCAGTTTACAATTACTTTCAAAATTTATTTTTTAGACTTACAAATCTCGAGGAAGCAAAAAGAAACATCGAAGAAGCCATTAGTAGAGCTAAAATAGAAGCGGCCCACGATCCGCAATATTATAACTCAGTGTCGGTTACCATGAACTACAATTTAGCTCGACTAAACGAAGCTATGTGTCTATTCGACAAAGCTGAAAAATTATACAAGGACATTTTAAAAGAGCATCCAAATTACGTCGATTGCTATTTAAGATTAGGTTGTATGGCAAGAGATAAAGGTCATTTCTATGATGCTTCCGATTGGTTCAAAGAAGCCCTTAGAATAGACACAGAACATCCCGATGCTTGGTCTCTACTCGGCAATTTACATTTAGCCAAACAAGAATGGGGACCGGGTCAGAAGAAATATGAAAGAATATTGAAAGTGAGTACAGAGCTATTGTGTGTGTGTGTTTGGTTGCCTATTCATTAATAATGGTCTAAAAATTGAAGATTTTGTGTGTATACATATTCACTGCCAGCACCGCCCTTTTTCGGGCCGAGATAGGAAACTCATGTTTGAATGGGTCCTTAACCAGTACCCAGACTCATCCCCCCCACGGAAATGCCTACCAACCAAACCCACCTCAAACTCGCCGCTACTCCCGCCTTGGAATCACTACCCTAGCATACTTCAAGACTGGCGGCGGTCCCTCACACACTCTCCGTCCTTCTTCTTCCTTCTATCCCACCTCTCACATACCATGTCGAGTCCTACTCTTCCCCTAATCATGCTCTCTACTACACCACTTATCTCCATCCATTCCTCCTCGCCCCTCAACATAATCTCCACCATATTTTCCAAATACACCGCCTCTCCCAGTTTATTTTTCAACTCCTTTGAAACTTCCTCGTTCTTCCAGCATCTAAACACATGTCCCACACCATCCTCCACTTCACATCTCTTGCACACTCCAGTTTCTCTTTTCCCAATCTTGTAGAGGTAACCCACTCTCGACCCATACCCTGTGAACACCTGAGTCAAGAAGTAGTTCACCTCCCAATTTCTCCTGCTCCCAATCGCTCCTTTTAAAGCGCCCTCATACCCATCCCACCTTCTCTCCATTTCCTCATCCATCCATCCATCCATTCCTGTACTTCATCTCTGCTCGCACCCCTCCAGCGTTTCTGACTCTAACAATCAAGTCCAATGGATAGGGCCTTGATAGCACCACTGCTGCCAGTCCACTCACTGTCCTGTACGTCAGCATCACCTTCAGGAGTATCTCTCTGCACCCGCAGGAGTGGTCTTACCCTCGCATTCACCCCACACTTCCGCGCCATACAGCATACTCTGCTCTACCGTCCTACCAATTACCCTCCTCTTCCACTCTCCCAGTCCTTTACATTACCCGTTAATCTTCCCAGTCATGCTGCCCTTACTTTTGTCTTCTGTGCAGCCTTCAACATATGGTTTTGAAGGATAATTGGCTATCCAACCACAACCCTAGATATTTCACCGCTTTCTCCATCCGAATATTTTTTCCCTTCACCATCACCCCCACTTCACTTCCCTTGCTCCGCCCCTTCACCAGTAGCTCCACCGTCTTATCCTCAGCCACTTCCAGTCCACACCGCTCTATCTTCCTACACATCCTTTGCGCCTTCCTTTCTATCTCCACCTCTCCCTTTGTCGTACATCCCTCTTCACATGCTATCCCACAATCTTCATCAAACACATACTTCCGTAGCGTCGGTCCCAGAACCGAACCCTGGGGCACTCCAATCTCCGTCCCATACCTTCTCCCTCTAGAGTCAACTATCGCACGCCCCGTCCGATAATCCTCTACTAGATTAACTAGCCCCTCCTCTACTCCAAGCTTTATTAACACCGCCCGTTTTCTGACACTGTTAAACTCGTTCCCCACGTCGAAGAACACGAGTAGGGCTAATTTTTCACTCCTACAGCTCCGTCCTATGGGCGTTCGGTCGATTTCGATAAAAACGCCGAGACCGCCGGACAGGCGTTCTTGTATAGTTCTAATAAAACGGTAGAGAGATTTATCCGGTCAGTGTGGATCGGTAAGCCTTGTGTCAGGCTTGGTTTTAAAACATAGTATTTGGTTACTAGCTTGGAGGATTTTTATCACAATATGTGAAATTTTTATGTATATTTGTTTTTTATAATATTGATTCTTACTAAACCATGTTTATTTTTTACTTCTTTAATGTATTTACAACAAAAATAACTTCATAACTCAATAAACAAACTAAAATGTGACGTTGACCGCCTGAGAGGCGTTGATTGTCACACAATGATTGTAAATAGGTCACTATGTGGCAGTGTCACTTGAATTTTGTTCATTTTTCAGAACGCTTCGACTTCCCAAGACGCTTACTCGCTCATAGCTTTAGGTAACGTTTGGTTGCAAACGCTGCATCAGCCCAGCAAGGATATGGACAGAATTAAGCGACATCAAGATCGAGCGTTGAATTTATACAAACAAGTACTGAAAATCGATCCGAAAAATATATTCGCTGCTAATGGAGTGGGCGCTGTTTTAGCGCACAAAAACGCGGTAAACGAAGCGAGAGATATTTTCGCTCAAGTTCGAGAAGCCACCGCTGATTTTTCCGACGTTTGGTTGAATATCGCTCATATTTACGTCGAGCAAAAGCAATTCGTCAGCGCTATACAGATGGTGAGTTTTTTATTAAAAAAAAGTTAGGTTAGAGTTGAAACTTTTTTTTTGCAATTTCAGTACGAAAATTGTCTTAGAAAGTTTTACAAGTTTAACAACGTGGAAGTTTTACAGTACCTCGCTCGCGCTTATTTTAAAGCTGCCAAGTTTAAGGAAGCGAAAATGGTTTTGTTAAAAGCGAGACGAGTCGCACCTCAAGATACGATTCTTTTGTACAACATAGCGTTGGTTTTACAAAGATTAGCTACTGTTATACTGAAAGATGAAAAATCTACTCTTTCCACTGTATTGCAGGCTGTGCACGAGTTGGGTTTATCTTTAAAGTAAGAAATTTCCGTTTATTCAACTTTCATTTTAATTATTTTTATAATTTTGTAGATATTTTAATTACCTGGTGGAATTAGCAGATAAACAAAGATACGACGTTGCTCTGGCTGAATTAGAAGCGAGACAATGTAAAGATCTGTTGTCTCAAGCTCAATACCACGTAGCCAGAGCTAGAAGAGTTGACGAAGAAGAAAGATTAATACGAAGGAAGCAAGAAGAAGAACGAGCCGCTTTCAAAATGCGGCAAATCGAAGAGCAAAAGAAACTCGCCGAATTCCAGAGACTCAATAAAGAACAATTACTACAGAAACGTCAAGAATACAAAGAAAAAACCAAAAACGCCATCATATTCCAAGACATGCCGGCGGAGAAGAAATCCAAAGGAAAAAGCGGACGAAACAAAGGAGACATCATTTCCGATTCGGACAGCGATCAAGGAAACGCGGAAGGACCGTCGCGCGATAAAAAGGAGAAGAAAGAACGCGGCAGGAAGAAGCAACGACAAGAAAAAAGTAAACGTGGTAAAAAACGCAAAGACGACGACGACGAATCCGACGGTAGCGACAAACCGAAACGGAAACACAAAAAGAAGAAGGAACCCAAAGCGAAAGACGAAGGACTCAGCGCCAAACAAAAAAGTAGAATCGTCTCCAAAGCTACGATCTCATCGAGCGACGAAGACAGCGACGATCATCTTAAAATCGCCAGCGGAGATGACGAAAGCGATCGAGGCGGAGGTAAACGTAAAAGGAAAATATCGTCCGGATC
>CAJUYG010005001.1:0-15009 GCA_910591675.1 Galerucella calmariensis | reverse complement strand
CCCTTTTAAACGGTGAGGGCTTTCTAACGATTGGGTATGCCGATGATATCGTTGTCCTTGTTGTTGGAAGGCACATTACCGTTCTCAGGGACCTCATGCAAGGGCTCTGAATAGGGTACATGGGTGGTGTAACGAACACGGACTTGCAGTTAATCCTGCCAAGGCTGAGATAGTTGCTTTCACCAAAAAGAGAGGTATAAGACCTGAGGGTCTAAATCTTGACGGAGTACCACTGCCGGTGGTTGAACAGGTGAAGTATCTAGGAGTGATCCTTGATAAATCACTGACATGGAAGGCTCATCTTGATAGTCGCCTAAGCAAGGTGACAAACACGTATTGGGCCTGTAGGAGAGCCATTGGTCCGAGGTGGGGACTGACCCCCAAAACGATCATATGGTTCTATAGAGTGATTATGCTGCCTATGCTCACATATGCGGCTCTGGTCTGGTGGCCGAGGGTAACCTTGGTCACGGCTAGATCGCAACTGGCACGCCTTCAAAGGGTGGTCAGTTTGGGGGCAACTGGCTGCATGAGAACTACACCAACTGTTGCGATGGAGGTGATCCTTGATCTTCGGCCTCTTCACCATGTGATCGAGGCTGAGGCGGGGAGGGCTTTCCTGCGCTTGAAACGGCTGGGATACGTGCGAAGAGGGGAAGAGTGCAGGCACGTCAAGAAGCTCCGGCTCCTGGAAGATATTCCAGTTCTGGCTCGAGCGGCTGATGAATGCCTGCGTAAGTACTACTTCGCTACCCCATATAGGGCCATGATACGGGATAGAGAGTCCTGGGAAAAAGAGAGGAATACACAGCCTAATGGGACCGTCTGGTACACAGATGGCTCATGCTCCGGTGATAGAGCAGGGGCTGGAATTTACTCCAGGAACCCAAGAACACAGGTTTGTGTACCATTGGGTGAGGGTGTATCTGCATATCAGGCCGAGATATATGCTATCTTGGAATGTGCGCAGATAAACCTAGACAGAGGTTATGTGGATCGACGCATAACCATTTACTCCGACAGTCAGGCAGCAATTAAAGCCCTGAGTGGGTATACCGGCAACTCAGGACTTGCTAACGAATGTCGAGAACTACTTGCTAATCTTGCAAGGCGGAACGTGGTGCGGCTAGAATGGATTCCAGCCCACTCTGGTTTTGAAGGCAACGAGATGGCGGATGCACTGGCTGCGGAAGGGGCGGCAGCTCCTTTCTGCGGCCCGGGCCCGACCCTGGGCCTAACAAAACAAAGAATACGAAAGGAGACGAAGAAGTGGCTGAGGAATCAGCACCTCGCTCATTGGAATGCTCTGCAGGGTCCTAGACAATCCAAACTTCTACTGAAGGGATGGACTGATGGACACGCCAGGGCAGCCATTGAACTACCAAGGAGTAGGCTAAGGAAGATAGCAGGACTCCTAACGGGGCACTGCTGTATGAGGAAGCACCTCTACAATCTAGGAGTAGAGGAAAGTTCCCTATGTAGGGGTTGCGGCATGACTGAAATGTCAGTTCATGTTCTCTTAGAGTGTCCACACTGGGCTGTATTACACAGGCGAATCTTCGGAGTCACTGTCATGGCTTCTGGAGACACAAGCAGGCATCCACTGAAAAAGGTTGCGGCCTTTATTGAAGGGCTCGGCTTCATGGATGACTAGGTAGCAGGATTGGCACAATGAGCCTGCCAGTGGCCTCAGTGTCGGAACCTTGGCTTGAGTTGTCCAGGACAAGGCTCGCCTGCACATTTAGTAGTAGTAGTAGTAGAGGTTAACTGTAAAGTCAAATTAGAATCAGGTGTGATAAAAGAAATACACAAAAACAGAATCCATCCTTATTGTAAAATGACTTAAAATTTTGTAAGTAGTGTCAGAAGTGCGGTTGTGTTTACAAACAATTACGAATAGGTCACAACAAACAAGTAGTGATAGTAAATAAAAACATTAAGTGATTATAAATAAACAAGACAAACAATTAAGTTATCATAAACAAAAACATTAAGTGACTATAAATAAACAAGACAAACAATTAAGTTATCGTAAACAATTTTAATGACAATGGACATACATTAGATTATAAATATATGTTACCATAGGTTAATGACATTATTTAATAATCATCTATCATCTATTTTTAGGATAATTGTAAATTTATTTCATTGGGGGAAAGGAAGCTCAACGGAATTTATTCTTTTTGTAAAAGGGGAAGGTGTGATGCCTTTTGGCTGAAATATTATTTATTAATTATTTAAATTATGATTATGGTATTATTATGAATAAAGACATAAATTCCCTTGAAGCTAATTTCTATAAAGCATGAATCGTTGACAAATATGAAAGAGAAAGGTCTCACGTAGGATGTCAAGTTCAGAGCGTGAAATAAACATAAACAGAATTGTTTTATATTTACAAAACGCTGAACTTGACTCGTCGTATAAATATGTTAACGAAAGTGTTTTAACATTCATTCTAAATTATTCTAAATTCATTCTAATCAATTCTAATTCATTACTTAATTATTCTAAGATGTCCTAAAGACATTCAAAGTGTATTCTATTCATCGTAATCATTTTAATTAATATTCTAATTAGTACTAGTAATAAGTGGGTTAATGTATAATAATAAAGTAAGGTAATAAAGAGAACATGACCCAGTGATTCCAGTAGTTGTTTTTATTCCTGTGAGATGACACACCGAGTGACCAGCAACACCACCTAGTCAGAGGCCCTTCCACACTTCTAATGCACCAAGTATCCATAGTAGGATACATACATTACATGCTTATATACCTACCTGTATTAACTTCCTCCAAAATATCCATATCAGTAAAATGTCTTCTACCAGCTCTAAAATAGATTTGGTTAAAATCTGCAAAATATAAAACCTCACACTTATACCTATGTTTTGAAATTGCTGATTCGGGTAAGTTAGCACAAAAAAAGTTTAATACTTCAGAGCTGTTAATTTCAATATTGTATGATGGAACTTTATTCGCCAAACAAGGCATTTCTTTTACAGGTACTGGTTTGTATTCTTCCCTGGTAATTACTTTTTGGGTTGACCAAGCACATTTTAACTGTGTTTGTGAAATATTTTCCAAACTTTGTATATCCTCCCTAAAACAAAAAACACAAAGCAGAAAAAAGAAATATGTATAAAATAAGCGAAAAAATCGATTTTGTTTGATAGTGCTTCTTTGGTTTCGGTAACTTAAACACCTTGTGCATTTAATAAGAAATGCTGAAATATGCTTGCACCGCCCACTTTGTCCAGCTTTACAAGAGCAAACCATTAGTTCAATGTGTGCCCTCCATTATCTATTTTAAATCGTCCCTCGATTCTATGGGGTTCCTTCTCCAATGCCGATGACTGAAGGCACAAGGCAATAATATTAACTACTGTTGTTGTGGATTTCGTTTTACCGCTAATATTAGATGTCCAGCATTTAAAACGTGTTCACTTTCGTAAACGCATTTTGAATTTTCGGTCCCTTCTAAATACTTCATGTAATCCACAATACTCAGCCTAATTTCACTCAACTGCAAGTAAAAATAGTATTATGTTTTTAGGTTAATGTAGTTGATAGGGCAAACAGACCTAAAACTATAAAAATGTTAAATGAATTTATCTAACACGACACACTAAATACTTACCGACACCGACACAACACCGATCAAAACACCAATAGTAACAAAATACTTCAACACACTTAAAAAACGAAAAATATAACACCTAAAATTCAGGAAACTCCTACGTTATGTCATATGAAAACGAATGTAAACAAACTATCAATGGCCCAGTGGAGGACGAAAAAGTGACCGGTAGAGGCGATGGAGTCTAGCATTTTTTCGCCTATTGTCTGCAAATGTATATTATAATAAGCATGAAGACTGTTTTGAGGGCTTTGTTTGAAGATTTTGGTGACAAAAGCACTTCTAATATCTCTGATCATAGTGATCATGCATGTGTTTTTTTTTTGTAAGAGGTATGTTTAAGGCATATGAGAGCAACCTGTGTATTACCATTTTGTGAAGTCTGCAACACATACAATAGATTTGGTACCTACGGACAATAAAAAGTGTTGTCAAGGAAGTCACTAAAGCTGGATTCTCCATAGTAGCAACTGTTTATGATCAAGGTGGCAATAATAGTGCTGCTATAAATTATCTTGTAAAGAAGACGAACGAAAGATATGCCATGAACCATAAGGAGTATCGTCACAGAATTATTGATATTGATGGCCATGAAATTGTACCACTATTTGATCCTCCACATCTTATAAAAGGTATAAGAAATAATTGGCTAAATAAGGATTTATTTTGGGAGAAAGAAGGAAAATTGCTCCATGGTAAATGGGCGCATTTTTATAATAGTGAGTATACCTATTTTATACAGTATTTTTTTTTTTTCATTTTATTGACTTGGCTGTTACTTGATGAATATCCAAAATTATGGTAAATAAGTCATATATTTTGATGTTTTGTCCACTATTTAATGGCTATTACACAGAATTATTGTTAGACAAGAAAACATTTTTAATAATGTTGAACAATTCAACTCTAAATGGTAATCGAGTATATATATACATCTCATCTCATAGATCCACAAATTTTTATTCAAATGCGCCACTATGTCACAAAAAGAGCGTAATAAATAATCTAACTGATAGAGCTATTGAACTATCCTAAATTTAGAGAAGCTAACTTAAGAAAATTAAAACCATTCTAGCAGAAAACAACTACCCACAACAATTTACTAACAAAAGTATCAATAAACGAATTCATTCCATATATAACAACTCCCAAACTAATAAAAAAATCCAATACTTATATTTCGCTTCCCTACGTGAATGGTCTCTCAAAAAAAATACACAACAGGAAAAAAGATCAATTTCCCACAAACTGATTGACACCAACAAGAATGCGATTGTAGGCTTCTTCTGGTGTTAATTTTGCATATTTGTGTTCTCCAATAAAACCTAAAGCCTCCTTCCACCTGCTGACACCTGTGAAATATAATTCGGACATTATATATAAAATAGTATCAAAGTCAAATTATACGTTACGACCTCCAAACATTATATCCTATAGGTATAATTAAAATATTTGTATGATACATTACCTTGAAGTATCTTTGGGGCATCGAAAAAATGAAATATTGCCACGAATACTGGTACCACAACACTCAACAGAGCAATAAGATCGGTGAGAAGCCATTATTACAGTACTTAATGCTCAAAAAACTAGGTTCAAATAAAACGTTTATTTCGCGCACTCAGTAGAACTCGTATCGACACTGCGAACTATTCAATTGAAGACTCTGTTAAACTAGCTAGCCCACCCGGTGGGCACTCGAGGCAAACCGGCAGGGCAAGGGATGCGCGAGGACAGGAGGGGACGATTTTAGGTTCCGGCGAGAGTAAGCGGACTTATAGAAATTCATGGACGGTGCCATTATTATAATAAATAATTTCCATTGTAACACCAAAGTCTATATATTCCAATAAGCCCGGCCACTCTCTCGACGACGCGAGAATCCCCCTCCTGCCGACACCCACCGTCTCACCAGCAAAACCCACATCTGATGTGAGATTTATTGATTTTTCAGTTCTGTTTGACTTACACGGTGGTGTAGCAGAGCGTTGTATCGGGTGCGCCCAAGAAAGTGATCTTGAATATTAATTTGTGCGAACGTGTTTTTGATTGTGTGCGATGCCTTCTTATGGAAATTATTGTTGCGTGGATTCGTGTAGAAACAATACTGCAATTCATAAACAATTATCATTTTTTCGTCTTCCTAAGGATCCTGAAAGGTGAGTTATTGACTTGAAAATTTCAGTAGCTGGTACATAATTTGGAACAAATCTAGAAATATTGAATATTATTAATTATTATAATTACGCACCTCCATGAGTTGATAATAATATAGTAAAAAAATGAACAAAACAATGCAAAATTGAAATAGTGTTATTTTAAGATTGCAGCACGGGAAAGACGTTCTTGGATTTGCTGGAGAACATAAGCATACAAACATAACACCTGGAAAAGCTTATAGGAGTTTAGTCATATGTAGAATTCATTTTGATTAAAACTCATATACTTCGTCCAGAAAACGTTTATTGAATACTGCTGTTCCAACAAAGGCACTTTTAGAAGATCAAGGTAAGATACATACAGGCTCATTCCATTTATATTGACCCATATGCTAGCGGCGTTATCAATGAAGATATGAAAATTTTGTTCATATGAAAGTTTTAGATATTCATCTGAACTTTTCAAAAATCCTATGAAAAAAATACTATCGGAATGTCAATATTTTTCCAAAAGTAGCATTTTTTTCAATGGAACACCCTATATATTATATATCATATATTATGAAAGAGCATATTTTCCTGATTTCAAAAATATATGCCTTGATACCTTTCTGATGAGTCGTTCAGTGGATTTTTTTGTTTCCCTATTCGATAAAGCACAATATCACTAAGGACCTTTAGAAAGAATAAAGAACATCCTAAATTGAAAATCTTGAAAAATTTATAACTATTCAAGTGTTTATTAATTTTTAAGAATGTACATAATACTTATTTGTTTGTTAATATTTCATTATTTTTATTTATGGGAATTCAATCATGTTGTTAGCTCTCCTAGATACGCTCAATAAAATGGAATGGCAGAACGTAACGGGCAAACTGCCAAAAACATTTTCAAAAAAGTTTATGAAGATAAGAAGGACATAGATTTGGCTCTCCTTCTGTACCGTAACATGAAAATAAATTCAGATTATTCACCAGCTCAAATTCTGATGTCCAGAAAGCTGAGATCCATTATTCCCAGTACCGATCTAAATTTAAAACCTAAATTAATTGATTACAATAAATACAGTAATTTCATAACAGACAACCAATCAAATCAAGAAAAATATTTTAACAAAATGGGTGTCCATAATTTAAAACCACTAGCAGTCAACACAGAAGTTTATGTGCAATTACAACCAAAATCAAACTGGACACCTGGTAAAATTGTAGAAAAAGTTAGGGACAGAATGTATAAAATAGAATTTGAGAATGGATCCGTGCTACTAAAAAATAGAAAATTCATAAAACCTGTTTCTGAAAACGAACAAACAGTTCAAATAAAAAACACCACACCAGTAGAAACAGAAGATCATAGAATAAGCTATTTCTTAGAACTGGAATTAATAGATAATAATGTAACTAACCAATTAGACTCACAAAACAATGTAACCAACGAAATAGATGTACAAAACAAAGTGGCGGTAAAAACAAAGGATAATAGTGAAAGTGAAAAAAGTGCATCTAATCACAACGAAGAAAAAAGTGAAAATACTGAAAGTGAAGAAAACTGGGAAGACTCAAATGAGTCCATAGAAATCAATTACAATAATAGTAACAACACAAACGACCCAGAGCACAATTGTATTGTAAATAATTCTAATTTAGATGTAAGTCTCAACTCAAGTACAGATTCTGAGCAATCATTCCTTAATATGGAGAAAACGACATCTTCAGGTCGAAAAACAAAAAAGCCTCAGAAACTGAGCTTGTAGGCTATAAAAAGGGGGATGTGGGATCACGAGTGGTTGCTGTGGAATCACGTGTGGTTGCACATCATACTGGTTCGAGACCAGAGGTCAGTTAAGTTAAGAAGTAGAGTTAAGAAGTCAGTTGTAAAATGTCAGCCAAGGAGCTAACAAGTAAAGCACATGTAGAATTATTAAAGACGTTGTTTTAATCATACAATCAAAAAAAAAATATAAATACAAACCTTACAATACTAATTTTTTGGACTTCTAGGTTTTTAAAATAAAACAAAAAACAATAGTAGGCATTAAAAACGTCAACCACATCATTACTTCATTATTTATGTACAAATTGTCAAAACTGATACTAATTTCAAATTAGCACGAAATTTAAAAGTAAATTAAGAATAATGGCACATTTATCAGAAAAACAACGCATCCATTAAATCTTAATGTTAGTTGGATATGGGGATCGCAAACGTAACCATGACGAAGTAACTCATCTTTATAACGATTTAAATCCTGAATGCCCTCCTATAAGTATACTTTGGCAAGTTTATCTGAAGCCGTGAAAGGAATGCAGTCGAAAACATTCGACATTGCCACTTTCAACTATGAAAAAACTGAAGTGTTAACTATGTAGTGATAATAATTAGAAAAGGGTCCTTTTATTATTACCAATATTAAAAATATGATTGAACGTTAATTTTATAATGTGTTTGTTTCCTTGGATTTATTCTATTAACATTATTTCTCCAATTTATGAATATTTAAAATAACACTTTTCCAAATTTGTTATGGGCTTTTTGAAGCTCTGGCAGCGTTGTACGAAAACCATAATGACCACATCCTCCGAATTACATAATTGGTGATTTGTATCGACCAGCTGACTTCTTATTGGCAAGCGCGTGCGTGATATATTCCCTCTCACTTCGTCATTTGACTGATATTGATTATCCAGTGGCGTTGGTATTGTCAGTGACATTTGTAATTTCAGTTTTACTTGGTAAAATAGGTACCGTACGCCATTTGTACGTTTGACAGATAGGCGCCATGTTTTTCCTCGCCTCTTACCGAATCCCCGTAGCTTCAGATAAAATTGCCAAACTATATATCTACAGTGACGAAATTAGTAAATAAATTTAATGAAACTGGTAGTGTCAAAGATATTCCTAGGTCTGATGGTAGACCGAAAAGTGCAACTAATCAAGTAACTCATCTTTTTAACGATTTAAATCCTGAATGCCCTCCTATAAGTATATCTACAGTGACGAAATTAGTAAATAAATTTAATGAAACTGGTAGTGTCAAAGATATTCCTAGGTCTGATGGTAGACGAAAAGTGCAACTAATGAAGGTAAAACTTTAGATGTTCAATAAAACCCTAAAACATTTACAAGTATATTGGCAAGAAATCACAGCATTTCTAGTCAGTTTTTACAAACTATTCTGCATAAAAAATAACTTTCATCCTTATAAAGTTCAAAATCTTCAACAATTGGGCGAGGATGATTTTGATAGGCGATTACAATTTTGTGAAATAGTTAAAGAGAAAATAAGGATGCAAAATAATTTCTTAGATTTTTTGGTATTCAGTGATGAAGCCACATTTTGCTTGAACGTTTCTGTCAACAGACATAATTGTCGGTACGGGTCAGATTGTAATCCGCACTGGATGGAGGAGGTTCATACACTGCGTCCACAGAAAGTAAATGTGTGGGCGGGTTTGGTGAAAACCCCTTTGATCGGTCCTTTGTTTATTGAAGGTATGCTGACCGGTGCTAAACATCTTGACTTACTCCAAAATGAAATTATACCTGAAATAAATATTTCCTAATATGAACGTATACTTTCAACAAGATGGCGCACCTCCACATTATCAAAGAGATGTTAGGCAATATTTAAATACACTTTTTCCTCAGAGATGGATTGGTCGAAGAGGTGCAATTGAGTGACCGACCAGACTTGACACCTCTCGATTTTTTTCTCTGGGGCTACCTGAAAGACCGCGTTTACGTAAACAGACCAACTAACTTAAGCGATTTAAAGGATCGCATACGTCTCGAAATGCAGGGAATTACTCCACAAATGATCAACGATTCTATTCGTAGCTTCGAAGGCAGATTGTATCATTGTCAACAAACAAATGGCCAGAATTTGAGCACTTATTGTTTAGTTTATAAATTTCTGTAACACGCAGTTTTCATTAAAATTATAATTTTAATATTTTTGTAAAAATTTCTATAATAATATCCGATTCAAGTTATACATTGGGATTATTTTTGGAAAGAGAAAAAAATAAGCTTTTTGTGATGGGTCACACGACCTAGGTTGTCAATTTAAAAAATTAAAGATGGCGGCCGTACGCTAAACGCTGACGTCAAATACATTTGACATTTGCTCTAAAATATGCAGAATAGTCTCATTCATTGTCCTAGAATTTCATAACTTTCCCTTTATCCGTTTCAAAGATAATACCTTGGTGAGAGACTTTTCAGCAACGCTGTATAAACGATTGTATAGTTCTCTGATATTGTCGACTGTAGTAGCTTGAAGCGAATTGGAAGGTTTGTAACACCACCCTAATGTGACACCGCCTTAACGTGATGTGAATGACAATCGAGTGAGTGACAGTCGACACGATACGATGACTTTTCATTCATTCTTATGCAGTATTCTTGTCTTGTTCTTGTTCTGTTGAAAACACACATGTATTTTATTGCCCAAGTGCAAAGTATCACAATTCAGTAAAATATTTTAACCATCAACAAGTTGTTGAAAGTGCTTTACTAACTAAAACTTATTGGAATACCCACAGAACTCTCCCGATCGCTTTATTCCTACGTGACCTAAACGACCCAAACCAAACCCCCTTACATCTGACGCCCAACTTACGGCCTAGGAAAAAAGACAATCGTGATTTGAGTGTATCGTGTTTCAGTAAGTTTAATCCAAAATTCACTGTAAGTACATTTTATTTCAATTCATTTTTGCAAAAATAAAATAACCTCACATTTCGGTATCTACCGCCAATTATTTTTTTCGAGATTAGTATTCGATTGCCTTGATTCATTCAATCGATTGCTAAGAATCTCGCTTCGCGGTCAATTGAGATTGCGCTGTTGCCGGATTATTTTATTATACGGGTACCTACTTTCTTTTCGCAGCTTTTTCGATTCCGCGGTTGCCAAATTGTTTTAGTTATCCGGATATCTCGTTATTTCAGAATAATACTTATTTAAATACGGTAAAGCATCCGTATGTCGGAAGGAACACGAGTGTTACGTAGTCAGTCAAATTCAAATACGAACGTTGATACGAATCTCGAGACAATGAATGTAACTATGTCACAGGAACAATTTCAAATCTTACTTGACAGTATGAGGCAGGTTGTGGTAAACAATCAAACTCCAAATGTACCGCAAGCGGCAGGTAATTTTTCTAGATGTAATAGTAGATTTTCAGGTACTAAAAATGAAGATATTGAAGCTTTTATTGACGCGATTACCGTTTATAAAGAATGTTTACAAATTACCGATGATAATGCAATTAAAGGTCTTTCTATGCTTCTTGACAATAAAGCTGCGGTATGGTGGCAAGGTTCTAAATCATCCATCACTACTTGGAATGAGGCACTGGTAGCATTGAGGCATGCTTTTGGGGAAAATAAATCGGCACCTAAAATTTTTAGGGAACTTTTTTCCAAAGAACAAGGTGATCGCGAGCCTACTGATGTTTTTGTCAACAACTGCAGAGCGCTACTATCTCGTTTACCTTCCAGTGCAGATGATCCTGTATTGCACGATAAATTTAAAATTGATATGATTTATAGTCTACTCAATCATAAAATACGGGAACATCTGCCTAGAAGTGATATTACAACTTTTGACACACTAATCGGAAAAGCCCGTTCAATTGAGGACTCGTTATCTGAGAACAATTCTAAAAATACTAATGATTCTAATAGCGGTAATAAGTTTCGCCCTAAATGCACTTTTTGCGGGAATTTTGGACATGTTCAAACAGAGTGCAGAAAATTCATTGCAAGTAACCAAGGCTCCAAAGCTTCGACCATTCGCGTCGCGGATCAATCTAATGCGCACTCGACCCCTAGTCGCAGTAACCCTAATTCTAGAGTTTCTAATATTGTTTGCTATGGTTGCAATACTCCCGGCTTCGTTAGGACAAACTGCCCTACTTGTAAAAATTGCGTATCTACCCGCTCACCTGTCACAGGAGCAGCATCTAGTGTAGAGCTTCTTATGGCAGATACACACGGTATAAATAGACGTCCTCTCCTACCAATTACTGTTTTAGGTTTGAGTGGATCTGCATATATAGACACTGGTGCTAGGTGCACAGTAGCAGGAAATCGATTATATCAACACTTTTTAAATAATAATCTTGACTTTACAACCAAGGAAATGAACTTGGTCCTGGCTGACGGAATGTGTCGCGTTGAAACTGCCCATATTTTCGAATGCCCCGTTCTTGTATTGGGCAAACTCGTCCTGACTACCTTTGTGGCTTTTCCTGAACACATATCTTCTAAAACTCTGTTAGGAGTAGATTTTATAAGAAATGCTAAAATCTTGATTAATATCCCAGAAATGAAAGTTTCATTCGCGGACGAACCCTCTATAGAATACGAGTTACCACAAGAACCCAATTCTTTGAATACTCCAGTCAACCTTAATCTTCTCGAACTTACTCTCAGACCGGATGAAGCATCGCAGTTATCGGACACAGATCGCGATAAACTACAAGTATTGATAAACGAAAGTGAAAAATTATTTGAAGAACAAACTGGATTCACTCCATTTGCGGAACACTGTATCAATCTCACGGATTCTACTCCTATAGCTGTCCCTCCTTATAGGATGGACAGATGGAAGATGGAAATACTCCGATCCGAGGTAAACTCTCTCTTAGAGAGGGGGATTATTGATGAGTGTGATTCGGCGTATGCTGCACCAACTGTTTTGGTGCCAAAACAGGACGGGAATTTTAGAATGTGCGTCGACTATCGTCGCTCAAACAGTATAACCATACCTGTTACCCAGGATGGATGACTTAATGCACGCTGCAACGCGGACTCGCTATATGACGACTTTAGATTTGAAGTGGGGATATCACCAAGTATCTGTTCGCGAGATAGATCGTGATAAAACTGCCTTCATAACCCCTTTCGGTATTTATCGCTTCAATCGAATGCCATTCGGCCTTCGCAACGCGCCAGCCACATTTCAAAGGCTAATTCACCGGTTTCGGACAGGCTTGAGTGAGGTCACTATTTTGGCATATCTCGACGATATAATTATTATATCCGATACATTTGATCGTCATATAAAAGACCTAACATCGGTATTTGAAAGATTGAGGCTCTTCAAATTATGTCTTAACCGCACAAAATGCACCTTTGTGTGCCCCTCAGTAAAATATTTAGGCCATCTTATCACTCCTGCGGGGATCGTTCCTGATCCAGGGAAAGTTATTGCAATAAGCGAAATGTCACCCCCGCGCACTGTTAAACATGTCCAATCTTTTCTGCAAACTTGCAGCTGGTTTCGTCGTTTTATACCCAATTTTGCCGCGATCTCCAAACCGTTATCGGATTTAACTAAAAAGAATGTAAACTTTGTTTGGGAAGTCCCTCAGTCGCATGCTTTCAATGCTTTAAAATTAGCGCTGACGAGTACCCCACTCCTACAACAAGCTGATTTCACAAAACCATTCATATTGAAAACCGACGCTAGTTCGTATGCGCTCGGCGCATGTCTCCTCCAGGGGGAGAAGGAAGATGAAAGACCCGTTGAATATGCCAGTAGGCTGCTGACGGGTGCCGAAAGAAATTACAGTACGACGGAACGCGAGGCTTTGGCCATTATCTACGCGGTCGGTAAATTCCGAGGATATATAGAAAATTCTCAGATTATCATTAAGCCGGATCACCAGCCATGGAGATGGTTGATGTCCTTACGCTCGCCAAGTGGCCGCCTAGCCAGGTGGGCCTTAGAACTCCAGGGTTATGACTTGTGTATCGAATATATCCCTGGGCGAACGAATCGTATCGCGGACATGCTGTCCCGGCCACCGTGTGTCTGATACACAAGACATTTGTGATGTCTGCATCATATCATTGGATATCCCGAAGGCAAGCAACACACGTATTCGCGAGGAACAATTAACAGATCCTCAAGTAAAAAAAATAATTGACTGTTTCGAATCTGACGATCCGGAGCTTGTCGACTTTGGCCGATATACTGATCGGGGATACGTCATGAATCAGGGCGTACTTTATCGCTACAATCAAGATGTAGACTCCGATGATGCCCAATTGGTAGTTCCACAAGTTAAAGTGGAAGAAGTCCTTAGGGAATGTCACGATATGCCCCTAGCTGGTCACTATGGAATCGAAAAGACTATCCAGAGAATAACTCTTCGTTATTATTGGCCAACCATTAGACGGGACGTGACAAACCATGTAAAGGAATGCCTTGACTGCCAGAAGTTTAAACCAACTAATTTGAAGCCTGCAGGCTTGACACAAACACCAGTATTAGCTCAACGTTTTGAGTGTATTGCTATTGACTTGGTAGGTCCACTCCCCGAAACAAATCGTGGAAATTGCTGGATATTTGCCGTAGAGGATACTTCGACAAAATGGGTCGAGCTGTTCCCTTTAAGGCACGCCACTGCCGACGAGTGCGCCAGGGTACTGATGGATGAGATATGCCTCCGCTACGGTACCCCACGGAGAATAGTGAGTGACAATGAACCCCAATTCTTGGGCAAAGTCATGCAACAGTTTACCTACTGTTTGGGTATTAATCAGACTCTCATTCCAGTTTACCACCCTGCCTCAAATCCCGAAGAGCGAAAGAATCGTGATCTGAAAATTCAATTATCTATATTAGTACAAAATGATCATACCACATGGGACGAAATGCTGTCAAGTGTTCGATTTTCCATGAATAGCGTACCTAGTCTAGCTACCGGCTATTCTCCCGCATACCTCAATTTCGCACGCGAACTCCGAACTCCGACTGATGTTCATAATGATTTACGCGCCGAGATCGGTAATGAAAATATAATACCGGAAATAACTCCGTACTTACGACGACACGTAGAAACGTTACTCAATGCTCGTGAAACTAATGAATTGAGACAAGATGCTTCGAAGCATTACGCGGATAAGAACCTGCGCAAGCCCATAATATACGAGATAGGACAGCAAGTGCTCGTACAAACTCACGTGCTAAGTAAAGCAAGTGTCGGGTTTTCTAAAAAGTTTGCTCCGCGCAGCGACGGGCCGTATATAATCCTTAAACAAATATCTCCCACTTCCTATGAGGTAGCCACGCCCCAAAATCCTAACATACCCGTGGGAAAATATCACGTATCAGCACTCCAACCCTATATTGATGGCCAAGACAGTTCGCCAACCGACGTTCCGGAAACGTTACCTACAACCAACT
>CAJUYG010005000.1:0-15012 GCA_910591675.1 Galerucella calmariensis | reverse complement strand
AAAAACTTTTCTAACAACCCTGCGGTAGCATTGATAAATATAGTTCCTAGCCAAGACCATGAAGAATCTATAAAAAAATACATAATCAACGAATGGCAGCTAAGATGGAATTTGAACCCCCGCAATAAATTTTCTCAAATAATACTCGATGTATCTAAAGCTCCTTCCTTACCAAACAATAGATCCGATCAGGTGAAGACTATTGGGCTTAGAATTGGACACACCAGAATAACCCACCAATACCTCCAAAGAAGACATTCCTCTGTGTGATCGGTGCCAGTGCGTTAAATCTGTGAAGCATATTATTTCAGAGTGCCCTCATCTTAATTATATGCGTAATTTGTGTGGTGTTTCGGATAATATAAAGTCAGCTCTTACGGACAAATTAGATAAAACCCTAAAATTTCTGAAGTCGATTAACATTTATAAGCTCTAGACTCTATATTTTTTATGTGAATCCTATATGTACTTAAACTGCCAATGACCCAAGTGGTTGACGCAGTGTATGTGAAAATAAAAAAAAAATACTTCATTTAGCACAAAGCTAGTTTACAATATTCATTACAGTACACAGTTTTCATAAGTGTATAATTTAGAAAATACCTGATATAAAAATTATGTTTGTATATACATTTTTCTTAATCTATTTTCAAAGATTCGTACATTGGGAGCAGTTTTTGCAGTAAGAGAAAGATCATTATATTGCCTTACCCCTTCGACAAATAGTGATAGTTGTATTTGTGTATTATACCTATCAATATAATAATCATTTCCTGATCTTAAATTGTAAGACAAGACGTCCTCCCTTTTCGTTAAAAATTCAAGCAAATACCTTGGCGTTAAATTTTTAGTTATTTTGAAAACTAAAATTAAATTTGCCTCTTGAACCAGTTGATGAATATTTAAAAATTTCAAGTTTTGCAACATATCGTTTATTTTGGTGCACCTATTGCATCTCGATATAATAATTCGCATCGCTTTGTTCTGCAAAATTTGTATACGATTTATATCATCTTTATTGCAATACATTAATAATTACATATAATAGGTGAATTGGGGATAGATAATAGAATTATACACTATTTGTCGAGCCCACCGTGATAATTTATTTGATATCCTGCCAAAATACTCAATTTTTTTTCACAATTTTTTGCACATGTAATCGACATGATAACATAGATATAATAGCGGATCCAACTGTACCCCTAAGTATTTCATTTCAGTAACCTGCTCAATAGTTTCAGAATTAATTTGTATTACAATGTCAGTCAGTCAGTCACTGAATTTCTTACAGTTGTATCTTGTACCAAGAACCATACACTTTGTTTTACTAGGGTTTAGTTTTAACTTTTTGAAGCAAAGCCAGTTCTTCAAAATATTTAATTCTTCATTTATTGTTTCTGAAATTATCTCAAAGTTGGTTCCTGATATTGACAAAACTGTATCATCTGCATAAAGATTAACAAAACAATGTTTTAAGTACTAATGTCTTTTATGTACAGTATAAAGAGTAAAGTGCCCAGTACACTCCCCTGCGGAACTCCGCATTTGATTTCAACCCTCTCTAACAACTTGTTCATAATTTTAGTTGTCTGATACCTGCCTGTCAAATAGTTTTGTAACCAACTGAGGACTGTACTATTCACTCCTCATACTCTACACACATCAATTAGTTTTTTGCGATCTATAGTTTCAAATGCACGCTTTAAATTTACGAACATACTAACAATAACATCGCCTATATCTATATCTTTTTTCCACTTAGACAACACAAACTGACACACATTTTCACAGGAATACTTGGTCCGAAATCCCGATTGACCTTCATAAAATATTTTGTTGTGCTCTAAGTATTCACTTAGTTGCTCATGGACGATAATCTCCAACACTTTCTCCACCACTGGAAGTACACAGCAGAGGTGGAGAAGCTGGTCGAATCTCTTAGAAACTCGTATATCTCGGAAGGAATGCCAAGATTGTTGGCAGAAAAGTACACCAAGGAAGCGGCAGTCACAAAAATGCCAATCAGGAGAAAGCTAGGTAGACTTCAGAGGCAGGTAACTTTTCCACGGCAGAAGAGGTCCTTACAAAATTCGTAGAGGTGGATACACGTTCTGATCAGCTAACAACAGTCCTTAGTTATGAGAGCAATAGGGTAAACGGTCGCAGAATTAGTAGCAATGTTGGGTCAAGGTACCATCAGTTCATGAATCATAATGGAAGATTTAATGTAGACAGCCGGTCAAATAATTACACTAGGAGGAATAATAACTTCAGAGGTAATCACATTGCAAGGGGTAGCAGCTGGAGAACCAACCATAGGAACAACAACCATGCTCATAATGTTAGATGCATTGAGGCAGCTGAGGAGTCGGGAAACTTTCCGGACTCCCAGTTACAACAGGGGGACCATCAAACGTAACGAAAAATATATTCCACATTGACTTGACGCTTTCCAACTTTGTAAAACTATATACTAACATATCGGACAAACTGTGCACATTCATAGTGGATACTGGCCCAGATATTTCAATTTTCAAAGAAATTTAGTATCAATACCCCTAATTTAATAAACAATAATCTCACTATTAATATAAAAGGAGTAACAGCGGGAATTACGGAGTCCATGGGTACAATCAATGCCACATTATTTAAAAAAAATAATGAAGTGTCGCATAGATTTCATGTAGTGTCAAAAAACTTTTCTATCCCGGCTGGTGCAATTTTAGGCAGATATTTTATTTCAAAATTTAAATGCAATTTAAATTACTCACGTTGGTTAATGACAATAAATAAATTCAATAACAATAACCAATTTTTAACAGCCCCATAGACAATACTCTCTCAATTCCTCCCAGATGTGAGGTAATGAGAGTTGTAGACCACTTCAAAGATTTTAAAGAGGATGCTGTGGTAGAACAGCAAGAATTACAACAGGGCATATTCATAGCCGGAGGAATAGTTTCTAGAAATAGTCCATATGCTAGGATACTGAATACAACAGAGGAAAACATAAATGTATCTACTACTAATATATTCAGTACCAGTATTAGCAATTTCAATATATACACGATGACCGGGAAGTCGGAAGTAAGAAAGAAAGAATTATTAGAGACAATGGATCAAGATATGCCACATTATATTGAATATGAGTTAAGCAAATTTTGTAGTGAATTTTCTGATGTATTTGCTCTAAAAAACGATCAAATAACGTCAAATAATTTTTATTCGCAAAAATTGAGAGTCAACGACCACACTCCGGTATATATAAAAAACTACCGCACACCTCACGCACATGTATCAGAAATCAATAGTCAGGTTGACAAATTATTAGAGCACGGCATAGTCGAGCTTTCACGATCTGTGTACAACAGTCCCGTACTATTAGTACTTAAAAAAATCTCAAAATGGGAGCAAAGCATGGCGTATGTGCATAGATTTCAGACAATTAAATAAGAAGTTGATACCTGATAAATTTCCCTTACCTAGAATCGATAACATTTTGGATCAATTAGGTAGAGCAAAGTGGTTTTCGGTTGTTGATTTAATATAGGGATTTCATCAAATCCCTCTGGATAAAACATCCAGAGATTACACATCATTCAGTACAGACAAGGGAGCATTTAGGTTTACAAGGCTACCCTCAATAAAAGTGAGCTTACCAAACCAATTATATTAAAATAGTTAACCGCCATTCATTGGGGAATAAATTATTTCAAGTGCTACTCTAAGTTCTTAATGAAAACTGATCACAAACCATTACAACATTTATTCGCAATGAAAGATCCTTCTTCTAAACTAACACGAATTAGATTAGACCTGGAAGAGTACGATTTCGAAATAGAATACATTAAGGGTACGTGTAATGTAAGTTACATTTAAATAAGACAATGGTACTATTCATTCACAGCGGTCAAACTAGAACACGGATTTGAACTTTAATATATGGTGCAACTCGAAACTAAGTGAAAACCCAAGAAAAGAACTTTCCTGACGGACAGCAATTGCAGCTCAGCCTTCAGAGAAATAGAAAACATTCCTGGACGACAGCAGTTGAAGCTCCTCATCCAGAATCTAATACAGTATCTACAGTCTACTGGACATGAAGTTGATCATCGCCATTTTTCTGTAAGTTCTTACTTATGTCAGAATCCTTTGCTCATAATCCTTCAAGTGATATATCCGCAGAGTTTTTAGCAACCTTAATCTCTAATTTAAATTTAACTGATAATATTTCCAATTCTTCTATAATAAATAAAGAAAACCATAATACAATAGCAGTCCCACAATTTGATGTTAAGACGCTTTGTATTTTACCTCCTTTTGATGGAAAACCTAGTGAATTATATGATTTCATTAAAGAAACTACAACTTTATTAAATCAATTTGACGATAGAACAGCCGGTAATGAAAATTGCATTCAAAATATGTTGTTATTACATGGTATAGTTTCAAAAATGATTGGCAAAGCCAAAGAAGTTATTTCAATTTATGGTTATAATGATTGGGATGATTTAAAAACAATTTTGATACAAAACTTTGGTGATCAAAGAGATGAAAACTCATTGACACGAGATTTAGTTAATTTAAGGCAAAATTTTAATGAACATCCGCAACAATTTTATCAGAGATGTCTAGAAATTTTGAATATAATATGTAATTATATAGATCTTCATAATCATGATCCTCATATAATATTAAATAAAAAACAATTTTTTCAACAACAGGCTTTAACTACTTTTCTCGCAGGTCTAAAAGAACCCTTAGGTTCTACAATTAGAGCTAAGAGACCCCCTACTTTAGCAATCGCTTTACAATATATACAAGAAGAAAATAATATCCGCTATTTACAAAAAGGTAATAATTCACATAATTCACCCCCACATCAATCTTCTTCTAATAAAAGACATCAATTTCCTATGAGACATCAACCTCAGTTTTTTCAACCATCTACATCTCATCAAAATTATTCCAGACCACAACAATGGCAAACTAACCAACAGAGACCATTTCCCCAAGGTCCAATTAATGTAAATCCTAGACAACTACCCCCAAAACGATATTTTACAAATCAACAAGTTTTTGGTAAGCCCCAAAAATCCCAAAATGTGTGGACAAATAAGAATTCACATCAACTAAGACCCACACAAAATCCTAAGCCTTCTCCTATGAGTATTTCAAGTACTCTTCCTAATCCACGCCATCCTCCCACAAATTTTAACAGACAGATACCTGAGAGACAATCTCCTCAAAGAGCTTGGACTTCTGAAGAACTCTTTAATTTCGACCAAGACAATTACAATGCCAATACTGACATAAATGAACATTATGAAAGTGAAGATATTGTTTATAGTACGGACGATTATAATGAAAATTTTCGAGTGGATCCGAAACCAATAACAAACAGGTAACAGAAATTAATGCCCTTTGTGACAAAACAGAGCTACCTTACATTGTTCTACAAAACCCCCCATTAAAACTCCTCATTGACACTGGTTCAACAAAATCATTCTTAAATCCTGATATTTGCTTCAAGCATTATGAAAATAATATTAAGCACGAACCATTTATAGTAAGTTCAGTTTTTCAAACTCATTCTCAAGAATATTCTAGTCAAATTCCATGTTTCAAAGAATTTAAAAATAATAAAAATTTGCAATTTGGACTTTTCGAATTCCACAAGATTTTTGACGGTTTTATCGGTTTAGATAATCTCAAACTTTTAAAAGCACATGTAGATTCAAAATTAATTACTGAAAATTCTATTTTACCTATCAGATATTACCAACCAGATAAAACGCAATTTTATTTCATTCAATTAGACCCTCATTCAATAAATCCAATTCGTGTTCCCGTAAAAGAAAATAAAGGTACAATATTTTTACCTAATCAAAAAATTAATAATGCATATTCAAGAGAAACTTTAACTAATCCTTTAAAAAGCAATTCCATAAACTTAAATGAATATCATCTATATACAGCTGATGTTATACCAATAGAATCCCAGAACGCAGACGAACAAATAGATATTAAAAATCTCATTAGAACTGACCACATGAATTTAGAAGAAAAAGAAAAAATAACACAATTATGTAGAAAATTTTCAGACGTATTTCATAGACCAGATACACCCTTAACTTTTACAAATCAAATAAAACACCAAATACGAACTACTGACGAAATACCAGTACATACAAAGTCATATAGATATCCCCACGTACATAAAGAATAAGTACAGAGACAAATTGGATCAATGTTAGACCAAGGTATAATAAGACATAGTCAATCACCCTGGTCATCACCAATTTGGATAGTACCCAAAAAACCAGACGCCTCAGATAAAATTAAATGGAGAATTGTGGTCGATTATAGAAAAATAAATGAAAAAACGATAGACGATAAATACTCCATTTCAAATATATCTGATTTACTTGACAAATTAGGCAGATGTCAATACTTTACGACACTTGACCTAGCCACTGGGTTTCATCAGACTGAAGAAAACATTCCTAAAACGGCATTTTCGGTAGAACATGGTCATTATGAACATGTCCGAATGCCGTTCGGTTTAAAAAACAGCCCATCCACATTTCAGAGAGTGATGGATAATATTTTAAGAGGACTACAAGGAAATATATGCCTCGTATATATGGACGACATAATAATATACTCCACTTCGTTACAAGAACACCTAGTCAATTTAACAAAAGTTTTTCAGAGACTTCGAGATTCAAACTTGAAGATACAATTAGACAAATCAGAATTTTTGAAAAAGGAAGTAGCCTTCCTTGGACACATAATAACCCCCGATGGAATAAGACCAAACCCTGACAAAATTACAGCAATGAAAAATTATCCTATACCAAAGACAACTAAAGAAATAAAAGGATTCTTAGGACTCCTCGGTTATTATAGAAAATTCATTAAAGATTTTGCACGTATTACGAAACCATTAACTGTTTGTTTGAAAAAGAATGCAAAAATTGAGCACACATCTAAATTTATCGAATGTTTTGAAACATGTAAAAATCTTCTAATTAATGAACCATTATTACAATACCCAGATTTTAAAAAACCCTTCAACTTAACAACTGACGCAAGTAATTTTGCAATTGGTGCAATACTTTCTCAAGGACCCATAGGTAATGATAAACCCATTGCATTCGCTTCTAGAACATTAAACGATTCAGAACAAAACTATTCTACTATAGAAAAAGAAATGTTAGCTAGTATGGGCAGTAGAATATTTTAGACCTTATTTATTTGGCAGAAAATTCAAAATTTCATCAGATCATAAACCATTACAATGGTTATTTAGTTTAAAAGAACCAAACTCAAAACGTATACGATGGAGATTAAAACTAGAAGAATATGACTACGACATTGTATACAAAAAAGGAAAATGTAACACAAACGCTGACGCGTGGAAATTCATACGAAAGAAATATTCGACTTGGAAAAATATGTTGAAGAAGTAAACAGAATATCTTCTGTATGTTCCTTGTGGTATATTATTCATTCTTTTTTTAATTTCTTGGGAAATAAAACCACAATATTTTTAAATTCTTTATTTCAACGTTTCGGTAGCGTTCCAGCTACCGTTGTCAAGAAAAGATAAGTAGAAATTAATTTTTATCCCTAACTGACACAACAGAAAAAATTTGACAACTAGACAATCAAAAAATATTTTGAAGTTTAAGACTGCAAAATTTTGTTATCAAATTTTTATTAGTTCTTTCAAAAGGTTTAAATTTTGCTTTGACTCCAAAATCAATACCGAAATTAGACATAATAAGTTCAATAGAACAAGTAAGTAACGAATTACCTGAACACGAAAGAGAAGAATATAGGGTACGATGTAAAGTCATATTAGAAAAATCTATTCATTTAAAAAACAATACTACAAAAGCAGAACAAAAATCAATTAAAAATCTCAAAGAAGATGATTCTATGATTATTTTACCGGCTGATAAGTGCAATTCCACTGTTATCATGAACAAAGTTGATTATGATTCAAAAGTAATGGATTTATTAATAAATGGCCCTTATACTAAGTTACCAAATGATCCTACCAAATCTATTGAAAACAAAATTTATAAAACACTTTTCAAATTCAAGAACGAATTTGCTAGTCGTGAAAGAACAATGTTAACACCTAAATACAGTAAGCCACCACATTTTTATGGTCTGTCAAAAATTCATAAGCAAAACATACCATTGAGGACCAATTTGTAGCACTATTAATTCCCCATGCAGTAAACTATCGAATCATATATTGAAAATTATTGAACCCCTCGCGGGACAGACAAATTCATACATCAGAAATAGCAATCATTTTATAGAAAAGCTATCAGATTTGAATTTCAACAAAAACCATTATTTGGTCAGTTTTGATGTAGTTAGTCTCTTCACCAATGTACCGGTACAAAAAACAATAGAACTTGTCCAATCAAAATTAGAAATTGATCAGACCCTTACAGAAAGAACCAAATTGAGCGTAACAGCAATAATAGAATTATTAAAATTTTGGATTAAAAAATACATATTTTCAATGCAATAATGATTTTCATGAACAGAATTTCGGTCTTGCCATGGGCTCTCGTCTCTCACCAATTTTGTCGAATATTTACATGGAACATTCTTGAAGCCGGAATAGTAAATAATCAAAAATAAAAACCAATTGTCTGGTGGAGATATGTAGACGACATCTTTGCAATATGATTTAATATCTCTTAATGATTTTTAAAAAAATATAAATGAAGGAGAGGAATCTATAAAATTTGAAATTGAAAATAACAATTTTTTGCCATTTTTAGATGTTCTTATTAATAAAACATCTACAGGGTATGAAACGAGTGTATACCGCAAACCAACACACACTAATAGATATTTGAATTTTGACTCAATCATTCTATAAGCGTTAAAAAAGGGATAGTAAAATCTTTATACGATAGGGCCAGAATCATTTGTTCTAGTGATGATCAATTTACAAAGGAGAAAACTTTTTTAAAAGATGTTTTAAACAAAAACGAAACCAAAGAATGAAGAACAATCTTCAAAAAACTGCATATATCATGTGAATGCGACAAATTTTATTTAGGTGAAACATCTAGACCATTGAAAGTAGGAATAAACGAACACAAAAAATATATCAAAGATAGGGAATTCTTTAAGTCAGCTATTTCCAAACATGCTTGGGAAGAGGGTCATCAAATTCAATGGGATTCATCAAAAATAATATTAAAAGAACCCAATAATAAAAGACGGAAAATCAAAGAAAGTGCTTTAATACAACTAAATGCAGATAAATGTGTAGCTAGTATTTCATCCGAATGTAGTCAAATTTGGTTACCAATGTTGGAAAGAGAAATTTCCAATAGTTAATTACCTGTGTTATCAGGATAGCATCATAAGTTTTTATCCAGGTTTTCTTATGATTTATCATTGGAATAGTTGTTAATCAATACACACTTCAATACACAAAATCACCAAACTGAGTTATACATGTTTTGAAAACAAAAATGATCATACACAAAAAAGTAACAACAAACGCGTTTTATTGACATTTCCAAAATAAGCTAAAAAAAAAGCGCTATCCCAATAAAAAACCGTTCCTGGAACGAGCACTTCACTGGATTCCATTTCTAGTAGACTATCATATCGTTAGAATGTCATATAAAATAAAATATTTTATTTCACACTTTACCAGAGGTCTGATCTACTATCAATGGACCTTAATAAAATTTGACAACAAAGTTTTGTAGTCTTAAACTTCAAAATATTATTGATTGTCTAGTTGTCATATTTTTTCGTTGTGTCAGATAGGGACCAAAAATTATTTTATTAATTTTATTACTAGTTAATCTTGACAACGGTAGCTGGAAGGCTACCGAAACGTCGAAATAAAAAACATTATTGTGGTTTGATTCCCAAAAGAATAAGTGGTATAAATCGATACTACTGGTCTGATACGAATGCCCACTGGATGCAGGAGGTCCAACATCAGATTCATTGGTGTGTAAATGTGTGATGGGATTCTAGGTGGAGAAATAAAATTGGGCCTTTTTTTAATGGGACTGTTAATGTATAAAGATATTTAGATTTTTTAAGCGACGAATTGCCACTCCTTTTAGCAGACATACCTTTGGCCATTCGTCGTGACATGATCTTGCAACATGATGGGTGCCCGGCACATTATTCTAGAGATTTTCGGAATTTCTTAGATCAATCATACCCTGGAAGGTGGATGGGACGTGGTCATTTATTTGGCCACCGAGGTCTCCAGACCTAACTTGTGTAGATTTTCATTTGTGGGGGCGAGTGAAAGATCTCGTTTATTCCGATAGACCCGCATCAAGAGCTGACATGGTTGAAAGGATACGTCAGACAATACGAAGTATTTCAAGGGCAGAAGTTGAAGCTACTGTTTTATCCACCCGTCAGCCATTGATTTCATGCATTGAAAATGATTGACGACATTTCTAGCATCTAGGGCGGCACTAATTACGTACCTAGTTGTTTGTTAAAGTATTCAATTATTGTTCGATTCATCACCTCAATTTAAAATTCGGTCTCATTGGTAGTAGCGACAGAATTTCATTTAGGTAATCTAGTGCCAACCATAACATTCGTATGAAAATTTTTTGACAGATCCAAGGACCAATCAAATTTTCTCATTTTTTATCATATGAACAACTTCACCCAATCATGTCAATATTACACTGATAACAGTTTAAATTACTACATACCAATGTGAGATATTTCCATTCAGGTTCAATTTAATGATTCCTGTTGACGCGAACTAGCTTTCTAGACGTTGGAAGAACAATTCCTGCCATTTACCTGTTTCTTACGATATCTCAGGATAGAAAAGAGATATCGCCTCGCGGTTTGCAGTATTTGGCAGGTTGTTTTTAAATGTAAAAGGGCATATTTTGATTGGAAAACATTTTTCAATTCTTGATCAAGTGGTGTACATTTGGAAGAATATGTCACCTTTCCTCTCTCATTTTTCACGTCACTGGCATTTGGAGCTATTTTCATTTTATTTTGTATTCCTCAAAGTTTTTCACGTGAAAAACGCATTACCTTTACATACAGGATGGGGCACTATGAACGAACTATTCTCTGGCGTCTTAACGACAAATATAATTAGAAAAAATAAGACGTAGAATTGAGTAGATTGATTAGGACTATAATTTAAAAATATTTTGGAATATACAGGGTGCTCCAAAAAAGCGTGCCGTATCAAAGTTAGGTTCCTTTAAATGGAACACGCTGTATTTTATCACATTTTTGAATTGTACTATTAAAAATAATGTACGTTAATTAACATTTCCCCATACCTATCTAGATCAGTTTCCAGGATAAATCGATTTTACATAATTTGTAGACCCTCCGAAAAAATACAATAACTTCAAAATAAAAACGAATAACCACATTTGCTTCACACCATCTCACTAGAAGCTTTAACATTCTGTTTCCAATATTTACTGGTATGCTATCATATACAGGGTGTTTTTAATATGACAGTATAACACTAACTATTAATACATAAATGTCTGGCTTAATTTAAATGGAACACCCTGTATCTGTTGGGTCTGTTAAACGTGGGAATTTATTACCTTTCAGTTGGTATTAGGGTTGCCTATATCTAGCCATCCCTTCGCCGGCACCACCTCAGCCTCCTGGGCTTATTGTGGATACTCCTAGTGTTCTGACTATCCTATTCAGCTAATCCGTTCCCTGTTTTTTCTCATAAGGTTCTTTGCTGGTTGGTTGTGGAAGTCTTCTGGAGTCATTTGGGCTCTACCATGCAGTTTCTGCCTTCTGTGGTCCAGCGACTCACAGTTGCATAGTATATGCAGAGCTGTTTCGGTATCCTTTTTGCATCTCCTGCATGTAAGGTCTCCGTTATACAGCCCTATTTTGTTTGGGTGCTCCTTTGTGGGAAAGTGTCCCGTTAGTAGCCCCGTTATGGTGCGTAGTTTGTTCCTGCTCATTGAGAGCAGTACTTTCGCTACTTTTTCTGATGGTTCTTTTATGAATTTCTTCCCATGTATTTGCCTGGGCGTATTCTTCTTAATCATATTGTTAATATTTTTAATAATAAAAACTCCAGAAAGGTAACATATTTTTCCAAATGTAGCCCACTGTATCAAGAATGGAAACATATTTTTCAATCAAAATATGCCCATTTACATTTAAAAACAGCCTGCAAAATGTCAAATCAATTTATCCATCCATCTTGAAGTTATCATATTGAAACATTCAATTTTTCATAACTTCAACACCCCGTATTTCAAAAAAGTGAATAAGCTGGACTCCTCAACTCTTATATCATTTTCTCCAATTTCACGAGAAGTTTCTACATGCAAATGTTGTAAGTGTCATTCGAAAACACCCTGTGTAATAATGTTAAATACATAAAAACAAGTATTATATATTTTAGCATTACTCCGAGAGTCAGTCATTTTATTATTGAAACAATAAATATCTAATCACATACATAATTCACACTTTGCAAGTTATAGGTTATGCTGCAAATCAATATTGAAACTAAAATAAAATAAGAACAGCAATTTGCATGCGGCAAATTAATGGTGAGAAGAAAATCCATAAACCGTTCTGATAGTTCTCAACCGTTTTATATTTTGGTTGGAGCAGGAAACTGATCGTTAACTAATTGTTTGTATGTCTGGTTGGAACGTATTTAAGTTACTGCGCAGAATCCTGACGGTTTCTGACGCTGGTTGGAAGAACCTCATAGTGGCTGAAAAATTGGTTAGAGTTTAATACCAAAAACTAACTCTTCAAAAATCATAGAATGTCTTAAACACATAACTTGAAAAACTTAATTTATTCAACTATCGAACAGAGAGTATATTGACATATTTAACAACGATTTTTGTTACAAAAATTTTAGCATGAACTACTATTCAGAATCTGAATTAGGAACTAAAACATCACCAAGGTGAGCTCTTGAAAATGTTGATTCAAAACATCTTCCAAACACAAGTTTGGCTTTTTTTCGAGAGGTCGATTCCAGAGGTTTTGGTATTATGGCAAATATATTTTCAACTGAACTAGCCTTCAAATGAATATTAGGATTTTTGTCATCACTATGAATACTGCTTTTTTTTATAGTTTCCGTTTTCTGACAGAATTGAAAAGTCTTCTTGTGCTCTTTATTCTCGATTTTTCCATCGTCAACAGTCTCCAAACTGAAGTTGTCCCAATTTTCATTTAAGAGCACCTCTCTGTCATCTACAGTTATATTTGCAATATCATTATTTGCTTCAGTTATTCTGGTTGGTATAGAAGATGTTGCTATACTATGATTGTCACTAGAAGGATTTAATGTGGCTATTATGAAATTCATTGCGAATGTTGGATTTTTCATTACAACACAAAGAGGTCTGAAACAAATTATCCTCAATTAATATACATAAACATAAGTATAGCCAAGGTAATGTAAACATTAATTGCATATTACCATATTCAGGATGTGGTATGTTCATTTATTGGTGTAATTTCAATAGTAATTGAACCACAGCGTAAAACGCAGACGTAGTGAATAACAAAGTGGACTATAATTTGCTCGACAAAAGTTAGGGAGGTTAATAAATATTGGATTTGTCGAAAATTATCAACTGTAATTCACAAAGGTTTCATCTGTTATACAGGCTGTTCGACTACGAGCTTACACCATCTATATATTGGAGACTACTTACATTATTTCTTTCAAAATTAGCATAGATGTAGGAGTTATGGTGAATTTATGGAACATATTTTGATATGTCACGGTTATACCAAAAGTGAGCGACAACTTTGTTATTTTGAATGTAACACCCTGTATATTACTTTTCGGACTCTACATCAGATTTTAATGTGAAATTCTCCATTTATCTGAAATGTATATCTTGAGCATGTCTATTTCCAAATGAAATATTTTTGTAGTAGTATGAATATGTCTTAGGCGATCCACAATAGACCAGGGTAAATAATTGTTGAAACCAAAAAAATAACAGTAGGATAAAACCCGTTAGAAATGGAGGGAAATGTAATAAACTTGAAAAAAAAATCAAGAGCGATCCGTTTTCGGGAAGTGGGAGGGGGTGAGTATTTTCTGGTAGATACTGGTTTATCTCGATTTCTGGCAAAGCTACAAGTCCCATGGAAAAAAGTTGAATGGCAAAGTTGTGGATAATAAGAAGATCTACAACTTTTGTTCACACGATTTTTTCACATAACCTTAAAATTTATGTGAAAAATTCAAATAACCAATTGGATTTTTATTTTTATATTTTCCAAAAAAAAAATCATACAAAATTTGGTGAAAACTTACCTTATTATGTCCCAAATACACTGTAATTTATTCGATTCGAAATATTCATTTTTTCACCTAAAAATATACCTTACCATGGTAAATTTTCTCAGAAAATGCAAGAAAATGAAAAAAAAAACTCGAATTTGAAACTTTTTTTAATCACTATGTACAATTTCATCGTAAAAATGTGATTGCTGCAATTTTATCGAGTTAAAAAGTTTATTCATTAAATTCGAATTACATTCATGTCATAGAAAATCTCATAAATTGTAAATATACATGTAAATCGTACCTTCTGTTCAATTTAGATACTTCATTCTGATTTCGTTATTCATTATAATATTTTTAAAAACGTTAATCCTGTTATTTCTGAATACGTTATTTTGAATTGTAATCACTTATCTATTATTTTTTGTTTCTTTGATGGCATTCTCCATCGTTAGATTCGACAAACCTTTCCAACTCTAGTTTGTTGGATAACAGGTGCACAGTAATACAAACTCAGACGATACGAAAACTTTAATAAACAACAGCTAGGGGGTCCGGTGAACTATAGGGACACACGAATTTCTTAGTGATTTTGCGAAAAATCGATAGTACTCACCTATTTTGAGGATTATCCGTCGAAAAATTTGCGGGTTATACACAATTTACAGAGAAAAATCCAATAAAAGATTTTTTTT
>CAJUYG010004999.1:0-15018 GCA_910591675.1 Galerucella calmariensis | reverse complement strand
GAAGAGATAGACTAAAACTTATGAAATCAAATATACGCTGAATTTCTTGAAGAATACGATAATAATAGTATAAAAATGCATCTTAGGCAAAATTTGTAAATAATTCATTTTATAATGTTTGCTATTTAATTACGCCCTCTGGCGGTGGACCTACAACTCTGTAAATAATTTCCAGGTTTTTCTCGAGGTCACTTTTGTCATAATTTTTTGGAACGAAGTTCCTTATCGCGCGTTGTGAAAGGAGGCTAGACGGATGAAATTCTTACCAAAAGTTGTCACGACACTTTTTGATATAGGAAGCTATTGTAAGCTGTGCGGCGTCGCTTGTTTCTCTGTCTGTATCTTTCTCTCTTATAGAAAGCAAGCCAGATATTTTCATTTTTATTTCGCATTGAACAGTGTGGTGTCGCGACGATTATTTTTGTTGAGTGTATACAGGTTTTTTGTAAATAATAAATAATAAAAAATAAAATAATAATAATAATGAGTCCTGACAGTGTTTCTGCATTATATTTGTTAATAATAAAAAAAATATTATTATAACTTAAAAAAAATAAAATTTCATTACAATTCCTTCACTAATTAATCGAAAGGAACTTCGTTCCATCCGGGTGTCCCTTGACACCTTTCAAGTTTTTTCCCAAAGCTGTAATATAAACGGTTCCCGAGATATGGCCGAGAGCCATTCTTATTGGGACACCCGGTACATTTGTTTGTTGGGGGAGAATAAAAATGATCTGAGTGGTGGAACTTTAAATGGATGCAAAGAGCTTGTGATTAAAAATAAGGACCATAGAGTTAAAAGATACATATTGGAGATTTTAGACCAGCACGTAATGTCATTTCCACCATATATCAGACAATAATTTATGCTGCTAGAATTGAGAGAAATTGTATTGGTCGTAATTAAGGAGCTTGTGTGCACAACCGGATAAATTCACTTTCCAATAATTTTCAGGAGATGAAAATAAGGTCCCACATGTTTGTTTTATGAAATTTATTCATTTTTCTAATACAGTTCAAAAGTAATGATGTTAAAGCAGCTGATTGACGCATATTTTTTTGAAAAAAACGTTATCACTCAATCATTGCATATACTTAGTAAATTTTTATTGTCAAAAGATACAAAATATTAACTTGAGAAAAGTGAAAACAAGAAGTTTATTGCTCAAAATGTGAAGTGCATTTATGCTTGATGAAAGTTCGAAATTGTTTTGTTACATGAAAAAAGGGGAAAAGGCTTGGACATGTCGATTTGTATTTTTGAGAGCGCGTTTAAGAAAAATTATATAAGGTCTGTCATGTGTAAAGAGCGGACAAATAATTTATTCTTATTCTAATCATTAAAATAACAGTGCCAATAGAACACTTATTCTGATAATAAACTCTGAATGAAATAAGTTACTTACTAAACTGGCCGACAATACCAGATAAGGTACCTACTCGATTTTTTCGCCTGGGCGTAATATTTGGGGCTAGTTATTTTTATATTGCAATAATTATTTTATTAAATTTAAGTATTTTGTTCAAAATTGGTTGGATATTATTATATAGATCCACTTAAGTGGAACAATTTAACTGAACGATTTCAAATAGGTTGTGGGAAGCAGATTTGTTCAACCATATAGAAGGTCTATTAATGTGGAAGGCTCCAGCTTAGATGCTCTAAAACGGTATTTTTGTTGTGTAAATGTTTTATCAAACACGTCTATCATATTAGTATGAATCCTTTATAAATATACTGTATTAAGACTTCATGAATGGCATTTAGCGTAAACAACTATATCGCTGTGAAATTCTGGTTTAAAATTATTTAACACTCAATATTATATAGCACATATAGAGAAGTAGCAGAGCTGTAAAATAGTTGCGTGAATATTTTAAAAAGGCTTATACGGCACTTTTATGAGCGCCTAATTTGTAACTACATAAAAGTTACCATTGAACCTTTTATATAGTGTTGAATGGATATACAGGGTTTATCTTTGAAACGGATGAAGCAGGAGTTATGAAATTCTAGGACGATGAATAAGAATCTATTCTGCATATTTTAGAGCAAATGTCAAATGCTTTAGACGTCAGCGTTTAGCGTACGGCTGCCATCTTGAATTTTCCAAAATGACGACCTAGGTCGTGTGACCCATCGCAAAAAAGCTTATTTTTTTCTTTTTCTAAAAATAATCCCAATGTATCACTTTACCACAAAAAGTCCTATAAAATATTGTTTCCATTTTTCTAAATTAAGTGTACCATATCTACTAATTATTTGGACTGGTAGGTTTTTAAAATAAAACAAAAAACAATAGTAGGCATTAAGAACGTCAACCACATCATTAGTTCATTATTTATGTACAAATTGTTAAAACTGAGACTAATTTCAAATTAGCACGGAATTTAAAAGTGAATTAAGAATAATGGCACAACAACGCATTCAAATCTTTATGTTAGTTGGATATGGTGATCGCAAACGTACCCATGACGAAGTAACTCATCTTTTGAACGATTTAAATCCTGAATCTACAGTGACGAGATTAGTAAATGAATTTAATGAAACTGGTAGTGTGAAAGATATTCCTGGGTCTGGTAGACCGAAAAGTGCAACTAGTGAAGGTAAAACTTTAGATGTTCAAGAAAACCCTAAAACATCTACAAGTATATTGGCAAGAAATCACGGTATTTCTAGACAGTCTATACAAACTATTTTGCATAAAAATAACTTTCATCCTTATAAAGCTCAAAATCTTCTACAATTGGGCAAGGATGATTTTGATATGCGATTACAATTTTGTGAAATAGTTATAGAAAAAATAAGGATGCAAAACAATTTCTTAGATTTTTTGGTATTCAGTGATGAAACCACATTTTGCTTGAGCGGTTCTGTTAACGGACATAATTGTCGGAACTGATCAGATTGTAACCCGCGCTCGATGGAGGAGGTTCATACACAGCGTCCACAAAAAGTGAATGTGTTGGCGGGTTTGGTGAAAAACCATTCGATCGGTCCTTTTTTTATTGAAGGTACGCTGACTGGTGCTAAATATCTTGACTCACTCTAAAATGAAATTATACATGAAATAAATCGATTATTTCCTGAAATGAACGTATACTTTCAATAAGATGGCGCACCTCCACATTATCAAAGAGACAATATTTCAATACAATTTTCCCTCAGAGATGGATTGGTCTAAGAGGTGCAATTGAGTAGCCTGCAAGATCACCCGACTTGCCACCACTCGATTTTTTCTCTGGGGCTACCTGAAAGACCGAAAGACCGCGCTTATGTAAACAGACCAACTAACTTAAATTATTTAAAGGATAGCATACGTCTCGAAATGCAGGGAATTACTCCACAAATGATCAACGATTCTATTTGTAGCTTCGAAGAAACATTGTCAACAAACAAATGGCCAGCATTTTGAGCACTTATTATGATTAAGTATTCACAACTTTAATAATTGTTTAGTTTATAAATTTCGGTAACACGCAGTCTTGATTGAAATTATAATTTTGATATTTTTGTTAAATTTCTATTATAATATCAGAGTCAAGTTATACATTGGAATTATTTTTGGAAAAAGGAAAAAATAAGCTTTTTTGTGATAGGTCACACGACCTAGGTAGTCATTAGAAAAAATTCAAGATGGCGGCCGTACGCTAAATGCTGACCTCCAAAACATTTGACATTCGCTCTTAAACATGCAGAATAGAGTCTCATTCATCGTCCTGACATTTCATAACTTTCCCTTTATCCGTTTCAAAGATAACGAAACGGAACGAGTGCCTTTACGCACGGTGGTGCCTTATGAAACGACTTACTAAATATGTTATTGACAGTAGGTGCTTACTATACTTTTTCTACGCTCGCAGAAAAAAGGAACATAAATAATTATATTATATTATTTTGATTATATTCACAAGATGACAGACAATGACTGACGTGTTATTGAATAAAATAAAATGAAGTCAAGGAAACATTGTATTCTGTGTGAAATTTTTAATTTTAAAAATTGCAAAGCGCTTCCGGCTGTTAAGCCGTCATCAGTTCGATACTCGTCAAGTATTTAATACAAGAAACCAAATTGAAAAATCACAATTAACTACACATTCATAAAAATTTTTAAAATAACATTGAATTAAAAATATTCCCCTATTTGGGGTAAACTGTCGTTAGCTTTTGAACATTTTTATATTTTATAACCTCCAACAACTGTTTGAAGTGTTTGAAAAGCGGAAATTGAAGCACAGAATACACCAGCCAAACAAGAAGCGAAAGCCGGCGTAAATCCTTTGATCTTTTGGGGGCAAAATTGTGACCTTCAAACTGACGTTGACAGATAACGGATCAAGTTACACTAAGGAAATTGTTCAAAAAATGTGAATTAAATGTTAACTACACGCAAAAAAGTGAAACCAAAGAATCTCAAATAGTAATTGTTCATTTTTATGACTTGTTTCGACAAAGTTTCAATTGTTAAACTCAATTTATGAATTGTTAAAGTTAATTCAACAGCTCAACAAATATTGTGGAGAATATATAAATATAAGTTTTAGCTTCAGATTTTGTTGTTTTGTTTGTTTGTTTGTTTTGTTTGTTTGTTATTAAAAATTGTGACGCCTTTTGGTCAAAACAATAAGTTTCAATAATATTTATAATTAGGAGGCATAAATTCCCTTGAAGCTAATTCCAATAAATCATGAATCGTTATATAAATAAGAATTAGGAAGGTTGCACGTACAAAGTTAAGTTCAGAGCGTGAAATAAACATAAATAGTATTATTTATATTTACTTATGATGAACTTGACTTGTCGTATAAATATGCTAACGATAGTGTTTTAAGAGGCATTCTAATGATCGATTCTCATTATAATTATGATTACCATTGCTATTAATATTAGTGTTAGTAATAAGTAGTTAAAGTAATAAACAGAACGTTTCCCAGTGCTACAGGTAGTTGTTTTATTCCTGTAAGAATACCCACCTAGTGACCAGCAACTCCACCTATTCAGAGGCCCTTCCACACCTATAATCCACCAAGTATCCATAGAAGGATACATTCATTACATGGCGATCCTGCAAACAATTGGAATTCTGTGAAACATGGGTGGTAAAGCGACAAAACAAGAGGTCCAGGAAAATGGTGTGGTCAACAGCAATTTCATAGTTCAAGAGGAGGAAATCAAAGCAGATCTGGAGATGGAGGCCCTTATTTATATCATTGTGGTTGTTTTGGTACCACAATTAGGATGATCCATATATAAGAACTTTAGAAGACAAAGGAAGAGGGAAATGAGAAGAAATCTACAGCAAAGCACACTGAATCTTTAAGATGGTGAGAATTTTTTTTGTAAACTTTAAAGGTATATTCTGTTTTGGGTTAGTATTTGATATTTTATTTAAATTTCCTTTCATTGATAACGAATCAATTGATTTTAAATGTCCTCGAGTGATGGAAATACAGTAACGTGTAACATTTATATTTTGACAATGCTTACGTTTTGGCAATAACGAGGCCAAAAACTCGTCAGAATAAAGCTCAGCCTTCAGGAGAAGATGAAATAGTTCCAACAGGAATAAAGAAAGACATTCGCAAGCCAGCAGTATATAAAGTACTGAATAATTTAGAGGCGCATAAATTACTAATTCTGCAATTTGAAAATAACCGTGCTTCGCTAAGGATGAACATACGGATCAAAAACAGGATGATATTTAGCCAAGCCTTATTAAATACCGATATAGTTAACTTTGATTTAGGTCAAACGTTAGTTCAGCTTGATAAGCTAGCGGTAAAAAATGGAATAAAAAGGATGAAAATGTATATGAATGATATTATTTTCACACAGTGCACTATAAAAGAGTTTATGGAAAAAGGAAATAATACGTTAAAAAACGTACAAATATGTATTTGCGATATACCGAAGATGGTGAAAGAAGAGAAAGAAAAGCAACAGATTTTAGAAACTTATCATAATGATCCTTTATTTGGAGGTCAGGTAGGAAATAACAGGCTATTGAAAAAATTAAGAGCGAATTTTAGATGGAAAAACATGGAAAGAGATGTAAGAAAATATATTAAGCAATGTCACAAGTGTCAAGTCAATAAGGCACAGAATATAAAAATGAAATATTCAATGCTTTAACTTTAACTTTAACTTTAATACACAAAAACAGACTATACCCTTACTGTGAAATGACTTAAAAATTGTGAAGGTGTAGAATCAAAAATGTGAGTGTGTTTACAAACAATTATGAGTAGTGTAATAATAAAAACGATAAACAACTAAGTTATCGTAAACAATTTTCAAAGACAATGGACATACATTAGTTTATAAATATATGTAACCGTAGGTTAATGACATTATTTAATAATCATTTATTTTTAGCAGATTTGTAAATTCATTTCATTAGGGGGAAAGGAAGTTCAACGAGATTTATTTGTAAAAGGGGGAATTGTGATGCCTTTTGGTCAAAATAATAAGTTTTAATAATATAAAAGACATAAATTCCCTTAAAGCTAATTCCAATAAATCATGAATCGTTATATAAATAAGAATTAGGAAGGTTGCACGTACAAAGTCAAGTTCAGAGCGTGAAATAAACATAAATAGTATTATTTATATTTACTTATGATGATCTTGACTCGTCGTATACATATGCTAACGATAGTGTTTTAAGAGGCATTCTAATGATCGATTCTCATTATAATTAGGATTACCATTGCTATTAATATAAGTGTTGGTAATAAGTAGTTTAATGTATAATCGTAAGTTAAAGTAATAAACAGAACGTGTCCCAGTGCTACAGGTAGTTGTTTTATTCCTGTAAGATGACCCACCTAGTGACCAGCAACTCCACCTATTCAGAGGCCCTTCCACACCTATAATCTACCAAGTATCCATAGAAGGATACATTCATTACAAAATAATTAGCTATTGTTTAACCGAATGATTCTTATTTTCTATATTGTTATCGAAATTATATGTGGAAGTATGTTTATATGTAGCACTATATGTAGGATAGGGTGATTCTAAAAACAATACAAAATATTGACTATATATTTATAATATCAGTTTACAACAGAAAGAATTTCAGAAAAGGATAATAAAAAATTACAATAAGTATGGTGCTTGAATATAAAATTTTTATTATTTATATATTTGAAAGTTGCACTCCACGAGATTCTGAATTAAATTTTACACCCAGAGAAAATGTACTCATATCTGTGACAACGAAGTTATAAAAAAGAAGCGACAGTAAAATTTTCTCCATAGTTATCGAAGTTTTGTTGTGTTTTCCAATTATTTATCCATCAATTTTCAATGACAGCCATGAATTGCACAAGTTTTTTAATAAATGTAGTTTTGTAAACAAGTTTTATCGTTCAAAACACAAAAGAACATGTAAATAATCAAAAGGCTTACAACAAAGAAGATTCTTTGGTAAACAATAAAGTCACGTGTCATTGACAGTTAACGGGCTTAAGATGGCAACTGTCAGACATGCGCACTCAGAAAATGGATTGCGAAATAGCACAAGTTTCGCTTCTTCTTGGGATGGTGTATTCTGTGAGTGAAGTCATAAAATGACACAGAACTACAAAATCATCATTGAATATTGATTATAAATTACAGAAGATAGACTTGATGTGATGTTTAAGAGACATAAGATAAACGAGATGTGACTTTTCGCACTTTAAAAACTAGTGTTTAAAGTGAAGTTTTGCAAATATCCAACCCGGTTTCGAAGACGAAAATGGAAAAAAATTATTTCAATCCATTCCAATAACATACAAGTGTAACTTATAATTACTATAATTACCTACGCACTCACTTGTTTTTATCATGTCGGATAGTTCAGCAGACATTAAAGCATTGAACTCCCGCGTAATTAGTTCTAAAATTGTACTGGAATGCCTATGAAAACTCAATGAACTCAACATACGATACAACGAATTTAAAATATATTGAAGTAAATATTTTTTCTTTGACTTCAGTCATGTGAAATATATTCAGTATTTTTTTGTTTACTTGAAACTAATTGGTTTTATTTATAATTTAAATATTCCGAAGACGTCAATTACTGCCATTCACATTAACAATTTGTCGGTAAACAACAGAAATAATACTACTGATTTTCATCACATCACGTGAATTTGATTAGTATTAGTACGTCTCAAACTCACTGGTAGGATAGAAAATATAATCACAGAATACACCATCCCAACAAGAAGCGAAGCTTGTGCTATTTTACAATCAATTTTCTGAGTGCGCATGTCTGACAGTAGCCATTTTAAGCCAGCTATCTGTCAATGACATGTGACTTTATTGTTTACCAAAGAATTTCCTTTGTTGTAAGCTTTTTGATCATTTACATATTTTTTTGTGTTTTGATCGATAAAATTTGTTTACAAAATTACATTTATTAGTTATGGCATGACGTCATACCGACCAATTAGTCTTCTTCCAATCCTGTCAAAAGTCATGGAAAAGTGCATTGAAAGAAGACTAGCAGCGAAAATTACAAATAAAAACTTAATTCCGGATCACCAGTTTGGTTTTAGGAGAGAGCATTCTACTATAGAGCAGTTACATAGGATTGTTAATGTCATAAACAAAACTTTTGAAAATAAAAGTTATTGCGCGGCACTCTTTCTTGACGTCAGTCAAGCATTTGACAAGGTCTGGCATCTGGGGTTACTCTTTAAATTAAAGAAGAATTTACCCGAAGCAATGTATCATCTCCTAAAGTCATACCTAAGTGATAGATGTTTTCGTGTGAGGTATAACGATTCCTTCACAAATCTACATTCCATAAGAGCAGGAGTTCCACAGGGAAGTGTGCTTGGACCAATTTTATACGTCATGCACACTGTCGATCTTCCGACAAAAAACGTCATAACCTCAACTTTTGCTGATGATACAGCAATATTAGCAGTAAATAAGGATCCCGAAATCGCAGCAGTGCAATTACAAGATTCGCTCAACCAAATAGACACATGGGCAAAAACCTGGCGAATTGCGCTAAATGATCAAAAATCAAACCATATAATATTTACTAAATGTCGCAGTGTTTCACCGGGTATAACATTAAACAATAAACGAATCCCTACTGTTCAATCTGTCAAATATCTGGGAATACATTTGGACAGTAGCTTAACCTGGAAAACCTATATATGGACTAAACGTAAACAGCTTGGTTCTAAATTGAAAAAACACTATTGGCTGCTGGGGAGGAATTCAAAACTGACAACCAGAAATAAATTACTAGTATACAACACAGTCTTTAAGCCAGTATGGACGTATGGCCTGCAGCTCTGGGGTACAGCAGCTAAATCAAATATAGCGATTATTGAAAGATTCCAGTCCAAGACTATACGAACAATGATCGATGCACCATGGTTTGTCACAAATGGGGACATTTACAAAGATCTGGATATATCTACAGTTAGAGAAGTGATTTTGGAGTGTAGTAATAAATATCTTGTGCGGTTGGAAGATCATCCTAATGTGTTGGCGTTAACCTTGCTAGACAATAGTCAAGCAACATATCGCCTAAAACGGAAGACACCATTGGACCTAAATTTAAACTAAATAGATTAAGTCAAACATAATAGTGAAACTCTGTGTACATGTACTAATACTTATTCAACTCATTTTATATTTTCAAATGTAGGGATACCTTGTTATTGAACAAAATCTCTCAAGCCATGTTGTCAAACCAAATTTGTGCTTATTGTTATCATTGTAACAGATTGCATAATAAATCAATTCACAAAAAAAAATGGTTATGGCACCAAAAACTTGTGCAATTCGTGGCTGTCATTCAAGTGATGGATGGATAATTGAGAAACACAACAAAACTTCGATATCTATGGAGAAAAGTTTACTGTCGCTTTTTTTATAACTTCGTTGTCACAGATATCAGTACATTTTCTCTGGGTGTAAATTTTAATTCAGAGTCTGGTGAAGTGTAACTTTTAAATATATAAATAATAAAAATTTAATATTCAAGCACCATACTTATTGTAATTTTTTATCATCATTTACTGAAATTCTTTCTATTGTAAGCTGATATTATAAATATATAAACTATTATAATTGTATTGGTTTTTAGAATCAGCCTATCCTACATATAGTGCTACATAAAAACATACTTACACATATAATTTCGATAAAAATATAGAAAATAAGAATCATTTGGTTAAACATTAGCTCATTATTTTCAATAATGGATGGAAGGTACTAATAGTGGAAAAGCAGGGACGATGTTATCTTATATATACGGATGGATCGAAAACAAAGAAAGGTTGTGGAAGCGCTTTTGTATGTAACAATCAAAAATTCTCTTGGACTCTTCCCCGGAATTCGAGTGTATATACGAGCGAATTATATGCAATCTGGCAATCTGTTAAATATATTGATCAGCTCTGGGTATCCAAAAAACACTAATATTTTGTGACTCCCTTAGTTCACTGGAGGCGATTGAAAACACTTTCAACAAAGATCCTTCCGTCAGAAGAATTCAGGCTTCATTAAGCTGGCTCCAAAAACAAAGTAAGACAGTGAAGTTTATGTGGATACCCAGTCACGTGAGGATTCAAGGCAACGAAATTGTAGACGAAGCCGCCAAACAGGCAGCTAATAGTGAAGAAATTGAAGACATACCTGTGAGATTCCAAGATCAACAAAATCACTTCAAGCAAAAAATATTACAAAATTGGAAAAGGGAATGGATGAGTGAGCAAACACAACTTCAAGAAATAAAACCATCAATTGAAATAGAAAACACATTTCAGGATTTTAGTCGGAAGGAACAAACCATATTTACCAGACTAAGAATAGGTCATACAAGACTTACTTCATGCTATATGCTGAGAGGACAAAGACAACCACTGTGCAGTACCTGTAAAACCCCATTAACAGTGCAGCATATTCTGATTGTTTGCCCCAAATATGCACTAAGCAGGCGGCAGGAAATATAAACCTGGAAATATGAAAGAAAGTTTGAATAGTGGAAATACGGCTAAAATAATATTCACCTTTCTTAGATCAAATAACCTTTATAGAGATATTTGAAAAAAAAATGAAACAACATTCATGAGTGGATGGGCTAATAATTCTAAGTAGTTGATGCCCATAAAAAAAAAAGAATTATTCGGTTAAACAATAGCTCATTATTTATTTAATAATGCATTGTACCTACTCCAAAAACAGGAGATAAAACTTATATTTATATATTTTTCACAATATTTGTTAAGCTGTTGAATTAACACAAGCGCCAATCTCAAACTTGGAGAATTTTTTCACACACTCTATCTGGAAGAGCGAATGATGAACTTAAACGTATTGCTAAGCTTTGAATACCAGATCTCAGGCCATTCATATATAGGGTGTCCAGAAACCAATGTTAAGGGGCATCTACCAAATTTGACCTTGCACAATTATGCTTTGTATATTTTTTTGTTTCCCTACGTCCTCACGTTTGAGTTCACATAACGGAAATTTTATTAGAAATATGAAAGCTCCGCAACATGTAGGTAGCTAAGCGGTCCAAGCGGATTTTGGTTCACGTACTACTCTATAAGCTTCGTTAATACTGAACTGGGAGACCACCGAGACCGGCGAGCGTTGTATTAACAATGGAACGGCACGCGACTATCGAAGCAGAGAGACAATGTCAGTCATAGAAGGATAGAAAAGCGAGAGATGGATTTTTATCCAATATTTTAGTGGTAGCAACCGAATTTCAATAAGGAATTGTACGGTTATAAGTAATTTGAGGATTCTGAGATTTTTATGTAGTATTCATGAAGCTTCAAATTAGACTTCTTATCAATTAGTTTTTCCATCTAATCCATATTTAATTCTTTACAAGGGCTCAAACGTTGCTTAATATGTGTAATTACCTTATGATTCGTATTTTTTTCAACAAAATTTGGTTAGCATTTCAAAGTTTTTATTCGATAAGAACTCTAAGTTCAACATTAATCTACATGATATATTTTTTTCTTGATTTTCAATACATCCATTACCTCAAAATTCTTTGCCAAAAATACTTCGATATTTTGTCAAATCGCTGCCGATAGATTCCCCTTAAACAACAGATACTAGATGACTTTATTCATCTCTATCTACTCTAATTAACGTTTTTAGAAAAGTTCCTCAAAAAAAGCAAGCGTCCTTTGATGATGAAGGTGTTGAATCAGTTTTGAGAGGGTCTAAAAGATGCGAAAGTGCTAGGGCGAATATTGAATTCATGGAAAGTGCATTTTATTCAAGTTTTTATTTGGTGATAAATTATGCATTTCAACCCCGCCACTTCTATTAAAAACTGATCTGGAAGGTACAGTATTAGGTAATGTATTATGTAAAATAAACTACCTGGATAGGAATAATTTCTGAATATTTATGCAATATTTACAAACCTAGTCATCCGTTACCGCTATAAATTCAAAGTGCTTACAGGATAGTTCTGGATAGTAGATAAATTACAATCCTTGTTTGGTAGGATATACCTGCTACTTTATGAATAATATAAAGGGCAGCCTTAACAATTTCAGAGAACCTATTTCAAAATCATTTCGAAATACAGAGTTTTTTGTTCCATGTAAATAACAAAAAGCTTTCAGTGTTTATAGCTTTTGATCATCTTTGGGGGAAATTATTGTTATTTTAATGGAAAACCCAAAATTATACATAGCATTTCAACTTACCCCACATAATTATGAAGGCTTCACTATTATGAAAAAATATGTCAAAAATTATATGAAGGGGATTGTCTTTATAAGTTTTACTTTGTGACCCCTCTCAATTTTTCAAATATGAGGCTGTAATTTGTTATACGTGGTATTTCAAATTTCCTGTCAAAGTCGTGACAAATTCAACGCCCTGTATAATTGAAGGGGAAAAGAGAATAATAGTCTAATAGTCTATTCAAGCCGAAGATTTCAAATGATTATCAAAACTTATAAACCAAATTTTCTCGCAAATACTAATTAAATCAAATACATGGTGAATCAAGACTCAAGTACATTATTTTCTCAATAATTTCAAATTATTATTATTATTTTTATCATTCCAAGTATACACTTGCTCAGCTCAGCTCAGCTCAGCCTTCTGCAGATCGATGTATGTGTTTTTGTGAAGACCTAGTTTGGTAAGGCTGTCTTGTAGAGTTTTGGGAATTAGTCCCGTAGATAAAACGATGATCGGTACCACCTCTATTTTCTCTGCATGCCACATATGTCCTACCTCAATTGCAAGATCGGTGTATTTTGCAATTTTCTCGTTGCATTTGTCTAGAATATTGGTAATCAATGTTAGCTAATGCTGAACATCCCGACGTAATGTGTTGTATCGTCTCTGCTGTTTGTTGACACCTTCTGCACTTGTCCGGAGCGATGTTTGGATCTCTTATGACAAATTTCTTGTAATTGTTGGTATTAATTATTTGGTCTTGAATTGCCATCATAAATCCTTCTGTTTCTGGAAATAATGTTCCATCAGAGAGCCACTTATTTGATGCTCCTTTGTCGATATGAGGTTGATTGAGGTCGTGATGATGTCGACCATGAAGCGCTTCCTGTGCCCATTCCGCCTGTTTGTCAGAGTCTGTAACGATTTTGAGTTTCTTATCGGGGCTCACAAGATCTAAGGGGGAATAGTTTTTATCTGCTTTTGCATCCAGCTCATGCAATTCATATATTTGAACTTTGCCTTCTTGGAGCTTAGATATTTGTTTGTTATGTAAATTAACTATGTCCACTAGACCTCTCCCTCCCTCTCTTCTTGGTTGTGTTGTCCTGATAACTGATTATTATTATTATTATTATTATTATCATCAAGGGCAGAGGGACAAGTCCCTATATTACCCAAAAAAAGAGGATAATATAAAAACGAATTACCTACTAGCAAATTAATACATACATTGAAATGAAAAAAAAAATGAAAAGAAAAAATACAGGATCATAAAACAAAAGTGAAATTTTAAGTATTAAAAAAAAGTATTAAATTAAAAAAAATTATTGGTATGTAAGGCGGTCCAGTCTTTTTTTAAATATGTTGGTGGAAGAAGCAGAAATAATGTTATCATCAAGATTGTTCCAGGCGTCAAAAACTCTATTGGTCAGAAAATTTTGTCTTGATCTGTCACAAAATTTTCTTTTTCAAGTTTTAACTCGTGTCCTCTAAGCCGGTTGCCTTGGTTTAATGGAAATAACCCGAAAAGGTTTCCGAAGTTGAATTTCAGTATTTTGAATATTGTGATAAGATCTCCACGGTGACGTCGAAGTTCAAAAGAAGTTAAGTTTGCCATAACAAGTCTCTAATCATACGATGGTCTTCTTGGTCTCAGGGTAAGTCCAGTGGCTTTTCTTTGAACATATTCTAATAAACTTTCATCCCGAATCAAGTCAGGATACCAGGCGGGCCTCGCATATTCCAGAATGGGTCTTACATGAATGGTGTAAAGCTTTCAAAACGATTGAAACGTAACTCTCGAAAAACACTTCCGTATAAGATACAACCTGGTGTTAGCACGTTTAATTATCGACAAAATATGGTCAGACTGCTGTTAATAATAATTCCTAAGGGCGAGTTGTATGAAACACTTAAACTCGGTTTAATGATAACTGGTGTTTAGACTGTGGTTGATTGATGTATTTATTATCAACAATTACATCAGTCTAAACATCAGTCATCATTGAACCGAGTTTAGGTGTTTGGTACAACTCGCCCTAAGTCATTCTGAGAGAATACGGAGTTTAAAGTTTGACCGTTTATGAAGTACGGCAGAAGTGGGTTGTTTTTACTGACTCGAAGCATCTCCTTGTATTTTATATCATTTTCTAAAAGTACTACCAGCATACTTCTAAACGATGGAATGAAACAATTCATTTAGTTTAAATCCTCATTATATTTGAGATAAGTTGAAACGTTAACTATGTTGGTTAACATTCCAGATAATAAAAATGTGCAATAATGACTTCAGAATTTTGATTTTCGGTGGAATAGTCTATATA
>CAJUYG010004998.1:0-15024 GCA_910591675.1 Galerucella calmariensis | reverse complement strand
TAAATGAATGATTTATTACTCCTTGTCCTTTCTATATAGACTATAGCCATGGAGGACAAACTTCCATCTACGAGAAGTAACTTTCAGCCTAAAAAATATCCTTTCAAAAGCCATGATGTTGCCCATTTTCTAAGCATTGTCCTCCATTTTTTTTACGAGTAGTAGTTCCTTATTTTTCTAAATATTGTCCTCTCTTTCTTCAACGAGTTGGTTGTTTTTTCGGCAGACATTGGTTTTTTATTTTACTGTTCAAGTAAGCCACATGTATTCCAAATTGGTGGTTTACGATTGACTTTTTCCGGCACGGATGCACGCATTACCACACTGTGGGAAAGTGTTCATTCCTAGGTTGCCGGTAAACCTCGCTTGCAGAACGAGCAGTCAACCCGACAGGCGAGTGCGCAAAGTGTCGTTGTCGAATGGGTATGGAATGGGATGACAAGTTGGGGAAATAGTTGCCCAGTATGGGCTATAAAAATATTGAAGATCCCAAAGAGGTTACATGCAAAACGGCTATACTTGGCAGTTATGGACTAAACTTTTTTTTCAGCACACTAACACTCCGTTACAGGCTTTAGAGCCTGATTTGTTGAAGAATTTTTTAATTTTGTTTGAGTTTCTGTTACAGAAATTTTATCATCGATGGATATGTTGTACAGAATTTATACTCTACATTTCTTTCAATTCTTGATCCCAATAAGTTATGTTAAATTCATTCTTCATCTCCGAAAGAAGTGAAGTTATTTTCAGACCTAGTCACATTATATTATGTGGGTTACAAGAAGAAAAGAATCCATCAGCATACGAAAGAGTATTGATTTAAGTTGAAAAATTAAACTTTTAGATGATTAGAATACTTTTTACAAATTGACACAGAAAAGTTAGCAAACTTTATTTGTTTGAATTATCGACTCAAAAACCACTGGTGTATATAAAATTTTCCCCTGAATGGATTGCCGAAGATTTAAACGTTCTATCTATCATATTTTTCGAGTTATGAGTGTCTTTAGATTTTTTTTTACTAGAATTTAAGTGCCTCGACAACTATGGCTATTGGCGCTGTACAAAAGACAAAAAGACATATTATAAATACATACACTATCTTAAAACATAAAACATTTAAAATACTCGGTAAAATATCAATCTAGTTTATATTTTGTGGCAGAGGTTAGTTGATTTGAGGAATTTCAATGTCTTTGGGATTTCAGCAGTGCAGTTTAAAAGCTCTCTCAGGTTTGGTGTTAGGTCTAGGCGCTTGTATGTAATGGTGTATTCCTGGCAGACTGTGAGAAAATGTTTGACGGTTAAAGCACTATTGCAGTGACGGCAGACGGGAAGGTTTTCAGAAGACATCAAGTAACCATGTGTGTATCTGGTATGGTTGATCCGCAATCGTCTGATGACAGCAGCTTCTCTCCTGGTTAGGAAATCGAGGGAGAAACAGCCGATTAATGGTTGTATGTCGTAAAGGGCTGTTTTGCTGTTGTGCCATAAATGTCATAATATCACAATAAATTTTATATGTGTCAAAGTTAGAAGATTTTGGAATTCCTGACGAAATTATTGAAAAAGCAAAGAGAGCAACTGTAAATCTGTTGCCAAAAAAGTCTAAAGAAGCTTACGACATGGTTATTAAATAAGTTGAACAAAAAATTATTTCTCTTTATGCCCGCGCGGGCCATAAAGTGAACTTTATGCCCGCACAATAGATAGTTGGTAACTAAGCAATAAAAACACAATAATGAACTTGTATGACATAAATATTTTTTTAGTTCGCTGTCCAAATGCCGCCTGAAGCAGACGCCTCCCTGCTTCATAGTACCGCACGCCCCTGAATTGATCAGAGTGTAACTTCAAACAAACTAGTGCTAATTTGGTGCTTTTTCTTCTTTAATGCTCGAATATGTCGCGTCAAAGTCGATTCCTGATACAAAAAGCACATTTCACAAATTTTCACTGTTTCTCGATAAAAAAATCTTTTAATTGTAAATTTTTTACCCAAAAATATTGTATGGCTTTGACATTTGCAAATTAAAAGCTTCCTTTAGTGGAGAATTTACACGAAATACAACTCTACCTGCCGTGGCTAAAATTTAAGCTATTTTTAAATAACACAACAAAATCCATCTCTGTGTCGTCACGGCATGGTTCAGTGATTCTCTTTCAAATCAAAGCAGACCCAGTGCCTAAAGAAGGGTGGGCTTAAAGTTCACAGTCGCATAAAATAGAGGCGTTATTGTAAGGTGTGATGTGGGATGTCCAGATGGTCCTTTTGTCAGACATGCTGTCTTGTGTATTTTTTTTTCTTCCCTTTCGTCCTTAGTTGTATTCAAAACTATTACCAGGGTGTGCGGTAGCGTTCCAATAGAGAAATACGGGGGATAGACTATAGTTTATTCAGTAATTATGTTAAATATCTTAGATATACCAACCCTGTTTGACTTTGAAGTGTAATTCAATATACTTGGTGCCTATAGCCCGGGAAGTAGTTGTTTCTTCTTAGTTGAACGATCACTGCTTTTGAAAAATATTTTTCAAAACATATAAAGCGTTAAAAAAATAATCATTATTCTGCGAGATTCATTTTAATTAATTTAACAGAAAAACTATAGATAAAGCATTTCCTGTCTACATTAAACAAATTAAGAAACATTTGTTGAAGGTGAATTTGTTGATTGTACAAACTTCTGTTTGTTTTATATTTACCTCTCGAGAACAATCTGTCTTTATTTGTATTTTGTCAGTAAAATTCAACATAATTGAGACTGTATAATATTTACTCAGTGAATATTCAGTCCTCCAGTCGTTTGACGCCAATGAATAGGAATTTTCAGATCCAATTTTTCATTCACCAGCTATGAAAAAAAAAACAAGAAACCAATCACTTGAAATTAGCAGCCGGGCGCATTCGTCGTTACCTTTTGAGTTTGGGAATTGCAAGAGCAAGAAGCGTCTATTTTCCGCAAAAAATTGTATATTTTCTATATCCATCCAAAAAATTTGACAAAACTTTTATTGAGTACCCTAATGATCAAAACATCAAACATTCATTATCAACGGCTGTTAAAGCCGCCATCTACACTGTTGACTTGCTCTGTACTTTTTCTTATCCTTTAGAAATTACTGTTTTAACCCCGTTTAGTTTGTTACTTTACTCTGAGGGTGTGTTGTAACTCAGCAAGTTAACCCACTGGTCACTGGACCAATGGTTAAACTACATTTAACCACTATTCACTAGTTAAGCCTTTTTGCGTTGTAACACAATATGTCGATCAAGAGTTACGTAACCAATGGATTTCAGTTGACATTTCAACCTTTCGTTTCCGTAATAGAATACACGCATATTTCATATTTTGCTTAGATATTAATATATAATAGTAAAGTTGATATTGAAAATTACAATAATAGGAAATAAACCAGTTTCCATTGAAATTTACTTCCAAATTTTAAAATAAAATTCAAATTTCAATGCACTTTCCGACCAACACCCGAGGATTTCCGAACGCTACAGAGGAGATGTGTGATGTCATATCTCTTGTTTGTTTACTTTTGTCAATATGGCCGGTATTGCATTAGGTTCTGTGTAGTTGTGTGTTTATATTGTATTTTAATCAACTATTAATTGCATCATCGACGTAAAAATATCATTTATATGTTTGTTTGAGACCATAACGTGTTTGTGTGTGCTTTTTTTATTTCTAAAAGTCAACGTAAAGTGAAAGTGGACATAAATATTCGATATTTCCGAGGATATTTTAAAACTTTTAAAAGAAAATATTTTATTTACTAGTTCAGTGTTCAGTGACGATTCTTTCATATTTTGTGAGTAAAGATATGGCTAGCGAAGGTTTTGTAAAAGCACAAAGTGATAACTTGCCCAAAGTGCTGATTGAATTTATGAAGTAAACAGCTGCTTTAATGCAGAGAAAATAAGAGGAGTTAAAGCATTATCGTAATTACGATTTAAACTATGTATTATATAATATATACCAACCATATTTCGATGTGTGGTCGTAAGAAAATAATGTTTTTATGGTTGATTCCTAGACATTTAGGTACATAACCTCAAACTATTTAAGAATAAAAATTACCAGCATAGAAGTGTACTTACATTAAAATAGTCTTCACAAACAAAAATAGTAGTATTTGTCGAAATATCGTATTTGTTTAGCAACCATAATGCCCTTCTATAACACGGAGAGATCGGATAAGAAACGAGGATGTGAGAAAGGAACTGGAAGTAGAATCTATACTCGAATTATTAGATAAAAAAAGCGTAAGTGGTTCGGACACTCAACAAGAATGAGCAACAGACCAGTCAGGGATGTGTGGGAAGCCCGATAAATACTAGAAAAAAGAAATGTGAAATGGGATGAAGCAAAAAAGATGGCAAAAAATAAAAAGAAATGGACTAATTTCATCTACTAACAAAATATTTAGATATAGACACCCACCCTTACACCATCGGGTATAAAAAGGATTTTTGATTATATGAGAGTAAAATAATTTGACTTCAGTTCAGTTTATTAGTTTTAATCTCCTCTATATAATGGATAAGTTTCTAGAGGCTCTGGGAATCATTTCTAGTTCGAGCAACTCTCGAAAGTCTTCATCATCTGTAAATTCTTGTAAATTAGCTCTCGCAATGGTTTAACCTACCGAGTTACAACACACCCTGAAGGATACGTGAAGAACGATTCACAATATTTCGGTGTAGTAATAATTCCCTCGTTGTATAGTAACAGATCCGTAAAATTTAGATAATAAAACATACATTTTGTAAAAATTTTGAGTTCAGTTCACAATGAAGAAGTCTTAAGATGTGAACTGAACTCATCGCTCATCACTGCAGAATTATAAAATACAAAGTTTGAGGATATAATGAAATTTATTTGAGTTATGCTTAGAAAAGAAGATTTTTTAGTATCTCTATAAAATAAAGGGATTTCGTTAAGTGTTTAGTTTCTAATAGAAACATCAGAAGGAGGATTAAAAGCTAAAAGTATTTTATATTAAATTTCGTATAAATTTAAAACTTGTGTAATAAATAATAATAATTTTGGATTTAGTCGTTAATGGTGACAGGACCAGATAAGATGCTATAAGTTAAATGTTGTCATCGGATTTAGCATTAGAATACTTTACATAATCAACAATTTGCTAATGTTTAAAAAATGCAGTCGACACCCACGACTCCACACAACCAACACCAACAACAAGCTTAATTTACAATACAATGATACATCATTATGGAGGAGAATCACACGAAGAGATATTTAAAAAAAAAAGCGGTCCAACGAATTGGAATCGAGTCTGAGTCTCATTTTTATTGTGTTACAACACAAGAATTATAAATACGTGAATAACAAAAGAAAAGGTGCAGGTTTTCGAATACAATTCCGTCTTTTAGAAGGGATTTTTTGAGAGATGACGTACACAGGTGTTCGAACGGTCGACAAAAAGTCTTTTGTTGGTTACGGATTTGATTTCTATGCGGGTCCGAATAGTGGAAAATAAAAGAAAAGGAGAGAAAGGAATATCGTTTGGTGTTGATGGTTGTACGTGTACGTGCAGGTGTTGTAATGGGTATAATAATGTATTCTGTGAAAGAAATATTTTCACTTGTATTATAAATCTCCAACTATTTGAATTATTACCGGAAATATTTGACATTATTTTCTGCCGTCGCTATCAAAATTTTAATAAAAAATAAAGATATGGCCACTTTTACGTGAAAATACTATACAAAGCGTTGGAATAAGTGTTTTAGTTTTTTTCACGATCTAAGAAACTGACTTTTCGGATTTACCATGCAGAGCCGCACTATACCTGATGAAAAAGAAAAAGTACTAAGTAAGAATGATCCAAAAGTCTCATAGAATTTTCAGGAAATAATTTATTTTATGTCATACTAGTTCATTATTGTGTTTTTATTGCTTAGTTACCAACTATCTAATGTCGTACCTACATTATGGCCCGCGCGGGCATAAAGAGAAATCATCTTTTGTTCAACTTATTTAATAACCATGTCGTAAGCTTCTTTAGACTTTTTTGGCAACAGATTTTTAGTTGCTTCATTTGCTTTTTCAATAATTTCGTCAGGAATTCCAAAATCTTCGTTCATTATGACTTCTAGCTGACTGACACATATAAAATGTATTATGATATTATGACATTTACGTTTGTCAACATTCACCTATTAATCCAAACCGGATTTTTTAAAACACTGATTTGTATTGAGATTGGATTGCAATAACGAACTAGTATGACATAAAAGTTTGTATCTACCGCAGGCATAAAGAGATGTGTATACCCTCGGGCGACTTACAAACCCTCGGGCCAGAGGTCTTCGTCTTCGTAAGACGTCGCCCTCAGGGCGTAAACATCTATTTATACCCTTGGTAATAACTAATTCGGCAACAAAGAAATACTAATTTTTTTTGTTTTGTTTTTGTTTGTCTATGACCAGGGAGAGACTCCATTAGCCGAATATGTTTTAGTTAATTTATTTTTTTTACTAATATTTTTATATACTCTATTTCTTAATGTCTGACAGCACAGTAGCCTCATTGAATATTCAAATAGAAATTTATCTTTTACAGAGTGATCCTAAGAATTTTACAAGTAAATACTAAAATTCTAATGCAAAACAAGTAGGTGTCTGTATTGGTTATCTATACATCCCTGTTTCAGCTCAAAATACAATATGATAATAAAACTGAACAATGCCAGATAAACGATAAATATTGCGGCAGTGGCGGAGATTACGATATTAGTTTATTCTGCTTATTTAATTAGATTCGGTCGACATTACAGTTGAAATAAAATTCATTCGCTCAGGCCTATTAACAAGTTACATTTTCATTTTTATTAAATTAAATTAATTAAAGAAAATATAGTTTAATTTTCATAATTCAAATTTATTGACAATGAATTAATGTATGTCAAGTAAAGTAAACATACCATTTATAGGAAATATAAAATTCAATCTATAGTATCATCCTCTTCGCTGGCCATACAAGAATAATCCGAAGACTCGTCGAGAGAGATCACTATCGGTTCTATAGTTTGTTCTATGAGGTTATGTAAAACTCACATTTTCTCTTCCTCTTTAATTACATGATTCACAGCATCTCTCCAGTTCTCTTCAGTTATTGTTGTCAATGAGTACTTCATTAGTTCACGAAAATCTTTCATTTTAAATGTTTTATTATGTCTAGCTACATAACCTTTCTTGGGCCCATATTAACTCTATCGCATTTAATTCACAATGGTATGGCGGCAAACGAAGCACTGTTATCCAACGATTCTTGGCTATTTCATCAATAAAAAACTTTTTGAATTGTAGCTTGTGATCTGAAGCAACCTTTAAAAATTCCTTTTTCAACATATCATCTTCAAATGGTATATCTTTTACGATTAACCAGTTTCTAATATCAGCTTTTCTCCAAGAGGTAGATGGAAGATTTTCTGTTAATCGCGAATGATAAGTGGCATTGTCCATAACGATTACAGCATTATTTGGAATTAATTCGACCATTTGTGTAAAATACTCTTCAAAAACATCTGCAGTCATTTCTTCATGATAGTCTTTGGTTGATGTTGACTGAAACTACAGTAAACCACCTTCAACGAACCCTTGATTGCATCCAATATGCGTTAGTCGGCGACCTTTACCGATAGGAGTTTTCAGTCCAGTAGATAAACCTTCTATGAAAGCTTGACGACTGGTTTTAATACTTTTGTCCTGCCATATTTTTTTCACTGAATGTCCTTCATTGAGCCATGTCTCATCTAGATAATAGATTTGTCTTCCCTCCTGTCTGTATTTTAGGATATCTCGTAAATACTGTCGTATCCAACATATTATTTGCTCATTGTCGATTAGCACTGATATGCGACTTTGCTTCTCCCAAGTAAAATTTAATTTGTGTAATATTTTCCACCAAGTTTTTCGCCCTATGTCAGGCAAATTCTCGTCCTCCTTTACCATTCTTAGAATTATGTCGAGGGTTGGGATCTCTTTTTTAAAATATAATTCGTGTACTTTTCGTCTTATTGTATTTTGCATATGTTCATCAAGGTCAAGTGGTTTTTTTTCCAGTTGACTTTTTAGGTGGAGATATATTTCCATTTTTCCTCTCCCTAAGAAGCCTGTAAATAGTAGATTCACTAACTCCTGTCATATTGGAACATGTCGAAACTATATTTCTAACAGTAGCAGCCGGTATTTGATGTACAACAGCATCATGCACATTTAACACTACAGTCTTCGTTTGTAAGCTAAGCACGCTCTTACACTTTACTGGGGTGAAACTTGAAGACATTTTTCACAACACAGTTAACACTTATGGAACGTAAGCGACTCTGAGCAAAACAAATTATACAAATTTGGGCGAGACCAAGTTTCACTGTATATACCTGCAAAATTTCTAAATAGTCATTAGGACAATCCCTAGTAGGACCCTATTGTAATGTTTCTTGGAAATTATCAAGTTGTTTTAACTAACCGAATTTAGATTCATATTACCTTTATATATCAGATCGGGTATAAAATTAAATAGTAAATAAATTCCTTAGATGAATGGTGTCGCTTATGGTTCACTACCTGACTAGCATCTATGACCTTTTCGCGTGCTGTCGGACAATAAGAAACAGACTATAGCTATATTGAATGTCATTATCCCATCTCAGGTCAGGTCAGTTTCTTATCTCGTGAAAAGAACTATACCTCCTGCTTAGCTCATATATTTTTATAATATATAATCTTCAAGCCCTTCTACCACTCAGTGGTGTAGGGTGTGTTGCAGCTACTCTTCCGTCACGAATTTTTTCCACTCTTTCCTATTTTGAGCCAAGTCCTTCGCTTCTATCCAGCTTCTTCCTCTTCTATCCAGTAATCCAGCTATTACCTTATCCCAAGTTTTTCTTGGTCTGCCCATTTTTTTATTTTAATTTTTTTTCAATTTTTGCTTTCCATATTATCTTTACTGGTCTTCGTTCATCCATACGTTGTAAATATCCCCACCATTGTAATTGTCTTTCTTCTACAAATTCTAAGGTTGATTGTATACCCAGGTTTTTTCTGATATCTATGTTTTTCATTCTATCCTCTTTTGTTACACCTCTTACTCTTCTCAAATATTTCATCTCTGTCGCCTGTATTTTACTTTTTTGTTGTCCTGTTAACACCCATGTTTCACATCCATATGTAAGTATTGGTCGATAGATTGTTTTAAATAATTTTAATTTAGTTTCTTTAGATATTTCTGTTTTGTTGATAAATTTTGTACTCTTGGCATATTATAGTTTGTTAGTTTTAACTATTCTATTATTAATATCTGCTTCCTGTGTTCCGTTTTCGTCTACTATTGTTCCAAGGTACTGAAAATGTTCAACTTGCTCTATTTCGTCTGTATCTATTCTTACATTTATTTCCTCTTTGTCGTCTCCCATGACCATAACTTTTGTCTTGTTTTTGTTTATTTTCATTCCCATGTCCATCATTGCTGAATACCACACATTTATGTTTTCTTGTAGCTCTTTTTCAATTTTTGCTATTAATATGACATCGTCTGCAAATGCTCCTTCACTTTTTATAAAATAATGAAAAAAATCAAGTCAATTTTTACAATAATCATAACGTGTTAAGAGTTACCAGTTTCGAATATTATTTGATCCCTCCTCACGAGAAAATCAACCCTTCAATTTTTTTGAATGAGAAAATATATCAGCAATACCGCGTTTGAAATCACTTGAAAGACCGAGTGCTGTATTTCTTCCACGTTCCAACTGTTTATAGTTTCTTTCTTGGGACTGTACCTTCTGGAAGGGATGATAAATTTGATGTATCCATCCCAAATTCGAGTTTGCACAGTTTGCACGATTCCAATTTTCTTCAATATTTGTAACTTCGTATTTTTGTAACCGAAAACGTCGAAAGAAATCTGTTTCGTTCAAAATCTCAAAATCATTGTTATGTAGACGAATTATTTCTTTTTGGGGTCTTTCATTTTCAGACTATGATGAGCTATTGAACCTATCGAAACGTTCTACAAATCGTACAGCTCGAATATTTTAAAAATAATTACAATTAAAAAAGGTAGAACGTGTCTCGGGACACACGGTAGGAACTTTAGTTCCTTTTAAGCAAAAATTATGTAATAGATCTGACGTTATAGATAAACAATTTGCATATTCCTCGGTGGTCGAGTAGTAAGCAAACCAGACTCTCACGCGGTAGACCCGGGTTCGATTCCCTGTGAAGAAGTTTTTTTTATTGTTAATTTTATTTTTAAATAATTATTCTGCTTGATATTAATAACGAAACAGGTAGACGTTTGAAATATTTAACAGTATATTCATTATTATAGATAATGTTACGGTACCCTTCATGAGGGAGTCCGACTGGCAACATCTACTTATAACAGCATCGTATATTTAAGAAGGGAAACCGTAGCATTATACAAATTGGACATTCAAGAACTGTACGTACCCCAAAAAAATTATGGAAATAATAGTAAAAATGTATCCGAACAAATTCAAGTAGATCACCAGCACTGCGAATACCAGCTTTGCATAGAATTTTAATATAGCATCGGTGGTTCAGTGGTAGAATGCTCGCCTACCACGCGGGCGGCCCGGGTTCGGATTTCCGGCCGAAGCATATGAATCGCTGCTTCGTAAATGAGAGAGAGACTCAGGAGATAGCACACGCACGCAAGCAAGGCACATAACGAAGCAACGTAACATAACCCCCGGTCGCTCAAACATAACCTGACGTAATGAACTAAAGTTCCAAAATCTCTCTTGTTTCGCTATCAATCAAAATGACAAGTGAGAAATGCCAAGTTAGGTTTTTCCTTGAATAAAATAGTAATCATGGAAATTTTATTAGTACATTAGACTTCAGAGCAAAGCTAGATTATCCCTCTGGAATCTCAGAAGGGTATGTGGAGAATCTTGGGGTATGCACCCCAAACAGATTCACTGGATTTACCAAACGATGGTCACGTATGGCTCAGCATTCTGGTGGACTAAAGGTGTGCAAAAGACAGCTAGAGCAAAGCTGCAAGGCTTCCACACCAACGGCGGCTACGGAAGCCCTCCTACAACTAGCTCCTCTCCACATTCATTTGGTGTGGAGAGGCAAATAAATGGAGAGACTCTGAGAGATCACTCAGGATTGATGAGGGAAATACAAAATCACCACTTTCTTGGGATGCTCTCGGATCTTTCTGTCACAAAACTTCACGTGGACAAGCCCTTTAAGGATTCCTAGAAATGGACTACGTGATTTACTCTGACGGATCCAAAACCGGAAACGGGACTTTAGCGGCGGTCTTCAGCAGGAAACCCAGAGTGGAAATCACAGTCAACTTGGGCAGGTAGGTTACCGTCTTTCAGGATGTAGTATACGCCATTGAACTGGCTGCAACAGAGCTGATGAATCAACCTGTGGTAAAAAAGAACATAAACATCCTGTCACTCCTGTCAGATAGCCAGGCTGCTCTTAAAGCACTGAGCTCGAACAGGGTAAAATCTAAGATGGTATTTAACTGTCTACAATCCCTTGAAATACTAGGCAAGGAAAACAGAGTCATTTTGACCTGAGTGACGGCGCATCGAGGAGTGGAGGGCAATGAGGAGGCCGACACCAGAGTCAGTTTCGGATGCAGATTTGAAAACAGGATCAGAAGAAAACAAATTGGAAAAGTGTTCCAGATAACATCTTTTAGTTTGGATTTCATATATGAGGGATCACTTGTATCATATTGAGCAGGGAAGTTCTTACTGCATTTTTTTGCAATTATTTTGCCACACACAACACGAAATCTGTGACTCGAACACTGGGCGGCCCACGTTTTGTTTGGCACGTTCGTGGCCTACACTGGCCTACACGGTGCTGCGTCTTAATAAGCGGGCGTATGTGCAATGCTCGCTACATGATATACAAACGAGGAGTGTGCTGACCTGCGTTGGTTGCGTCGCAAGTGTCCCACTGTGCGCCTAGCCTTAGTGTGTTATTTTCAATTTTAAACATTCAAATACAAACACATTTCTTTCTCAGCTGTAAAGTTTGTTAAACTTTTTTTTTCATACAATTGTAAGCTCCTACAGAAAACAAAACTGTTGATTGTAAATTCATGCCTACCTTGATAGAACAATAAAACTTTTTAACGCGTAACTAATGACATAAAAATACGATAAAGAGCTTTTATTTTAACCTCACAATACAATAAAATCGACATAATTTACAGTTTTACGCTTGTTTTCGATTGAATTGATGATAAAAAAAAACAGGAAAATATAAGAATTAACTTTGTTTTCGGTCGATTTCATTCAGAAATACATCCGATTCGAATCGAATGAAAAAGAATAAGTTTTACATCTTTAAAATCGAGCAAGCGTGGTGTTACTAATTCGACTTCCAGCAGGTTGTCCACGGAAACGACTCAGTGGTTTTACGGTGCCGTCACCTGAACCACGTAACAAATCTTACAAGCAATATTTTCTTTTGAAAAAAAAATCCTATTCTACAGTCTGTTTACTTCGAATGTATATGTTACCCACCAAGGCCGATATTGTACAGAGCCGGCTATGTACAAGCGTTTTTTATGAAGCCGGCTCCGTACAATATCGGGCTTGGAACGTAAGCATTTCAAGAGTAAGAGGATCTTTTATATTTTGCACTTTGAGCTAGAAAAAAGAGTAGATAACTTCATTCATTCATACGTTTGGGTTGAATTGAATCTTTGTACCATTACCCATGTTATCTACCTACTTCCATTCCAGAAGCTTCGTATCGTCTATATAGGCCACCAGTCTATCTGGAGGGATCTTCAATAGTTGTGATGGTTGTGTTAAATTTCCACTCCAAAGTGCTTTCGTCTGAGTACTTGTAAGTTCTCAGAGAAGCAGAATATGTGAGTAGGTGTTTTATCGTAGAGTTCATCAATACAGGTCTTACTTTTCGACTTCTGAACGGTAAGTAAATCACTTACCGACGTGTTAAACTTGGAAACCAGTAAACACAACCTACCGTTCTGATAACCGATGCTGTAAATAAACAAAAAAGATCAATCCCACAAAGAAAATTATGGAAATAATAGTAAAAATTTATCAGAACAAATTCAAGTAGATTACCAGCACTGCGGATACCAGCTTTGCATAGAATTTTAATATAGCATCGGTCATGGTTCAGTGGTAGAATGCTCGCCTGCCACGCGGGCGGCCCGGGTTCGATTCCCGGCCGAAGCATATGAATCGCTGCTTCGTAAACGAGAGAGAGATCAGTAGAGAGCACACGCACGCAAGCAAGGCTCATAACGAAGCAACGTAACATAACGTAACGTAACGTAACGCGTAACTCCAGGTCGCTCAAACATAATCTGACGTAAAGAACTAAAGTTCCAAAAATGCATGTTTAAAAAAGTCGTACGCCATTTTCATAACTTTCGAATACAAGCTAGCCGAACTGTAAGTACTAACGACAGTTTTAGAACCAAATTTTCAATTTGCGGGATCCGCGCCTTGGAGTTGCGCGATCCAAAAGATTAATAAAATCAGCGGTATCCCGCGGGATTGTGTGAATTCATTTTGCGATGTTGCAATCCCTACTATGATTTCTTTCTACTCCTCTGTCAACATAAGCGGTATCCAACGAGAAACTACTTTTTACAGAAAATTCTTCATGTTAAATTATTTATTGTGGCTCAAGTTGACGATATATGTGACATGTCGATCTTCTTGAATCAGCGTCCTGGATGACTGCCGTTATTGGTGGAGCTGTTCTTGGATCGTCGCTAACATTAATCCGTCCATGTTTAAGCTCTGCATACCTACGAGAAATTATTAACTGATGTGCTTTTTTTCCGAAAAACAATTCGACAAGGCATTTTTATTGAGAAAATTGTGAAAAAAATGTTGCTCTACCCTTAGCAAAAATACAGGTTTCGTCCAAATAAACAAATTTCAACTGGTCGTTCTGTATCTGTAGTGGGGGTGAGTGTAGGCTCACAGCACTTAGGCCACATGTGACCCATTATACATCCTCCCGAGGAGTTGTCCTAGATCATCGTCCATCCTGTCCTTCTCAGAAAGGTGGACAGGTCACTAGGAGACATCTCCTTTATATCGGCAGGTGTAGGCCAAGACCGAACACGCACTCTCTTATTGACGATAACTCCGGACACTCGAATAAGACATGCATGACATCTTCCTGTTCACACATCCTGCATAGAGGTGTGTCCACTAGCCCCATAGTAAGGAGGTGTTTCCTTAGTTGACATAGGCCAGTCAAAAATCCTACTGTTAAACGTAGGTTTTTCCTGGTCTTCGGCGCCAGCTTCCCAGGGTGATCCTAGCATCCTTTGATTCTATCCCATCTCTTAAGGGATTGGGTGTAACGTTTGGCTAGTTCCGCAACTGTCGAAGTAGATAGGTTCTAAATTTTTAGTCCAGCCGCTTCCCTGCATGGCTAAAGAATCAGCAATGCGATTATCTTTACTCCTGTCGTGCCCTTTAACCCACCTCAGGATAATATTGTTATCTGCCGACTTGTCGTTTAAAAACTCCTGAAAATTTATTTCTATAAATAATTTATATTTGTTAATTAAGAAACCGCCCGCTACGTATATAGCCTTTTTATTGCACAATTTTATATTTTTCTAATTTAATTTTATTGGATATAAAATGGTAGGCGATGGGTTCTTAATTATCGACCATTTATTTATGTAGTTTATGGAAATAATAGTAATAATAAAAAACTCGTTTTATGGCAATTCCGTAACGGTAATTCTATTGACAATTTCTGTCGAATATATGAGCCCGGTAAGTTCAGTAACGTACCTACGTTAAACAAAGTATTCAATTTTCTATTGGAAGAAAAAAAATAAGGAACATATTTTCAAAATAGATGAATAAAGAGATATGAAATTTCAAAATCCTTCTAATTACCAACGTCTGACGAAGCTTCCTATAGTCTGTACAGAAAGTACGAGGAGTAATAAATCATTCATTTGA
>CAJUYG010004997.1:0-15033 GCA_910591675.1 Galerucella calmariensis | reverse complement strand
AGATTAGGTTTTATTACCTCTCTCGTACATAAAAATAGACTGTTGTTTCAAGAACAAATGTGGATGAAAATGACTAACACAACTGCAGTTTTTTCATTTTACGGCATTGTTTGAACTGTGCATGTTTCTGTCACGTATGTTATGACATTCATCAAATATAGGCATACTTTAATTTCATACAAGCGTAAATACCTAGATCTACATGATAAATTGTTTACTAGTTCTCCCGACACCTACATCATATTTCCCTTTATTATTTGCCTGGTAAACAATTACCTAGTGAAATGTGTCTAGTATCAAATTTAATTAATTATAGATTTATGGAAGTACGAGAATAATATATGTGTTGTCAAAATGTTGATTAAAGTAAAAATAGATCTATAGGCGAGACCGGGTATTCTCTAGTGTGCTGTGCCTTTTAAAATATAGATCGCTATATTCTATGTGACTATTATGGATACAGACAGTGGAGACAATATTAATATTTTTCCAGTTTTCTCTGGCTACAAAAGTTGATTTCAACATATTTATTACTGAGATTGTAATAAAGAGATTGGTAATAAACCCAACCTAATCTGCGGTCAGTATCTACACTGTGTTATTTATAAGATGCGACATAGGGATTTCTGTACAAAACTATCAAACGCGAGCTAACTTTTTCATCAAATAGCGTTCATAAAAAATAATAACAGATTTGGAAAGGTCGTTGAAAAATAAGTTCAAATGTACTTTTAATTTTCTTAAATTCACTCTGGTTTAATAAAAAAATGTTTAAAAAAGTAGTACACCATTTTCATAACACTTTCAAATACTGAAAACACCACAGCGGTAAATCAAACCGCGATACTTCACGTTTAACTTTCAAATTTCCCGTGCTTCTACCCGTCTTGCTATCCCCTATAGTCCATTTAATAACCAGGAGGAGTAATTTGAAAAGCCTTACTCACACCACTAAAAGTTACCAGATTAGTTACTAAAGGGTGTGCTCCGAAAAAGTAGTCAACGGTCGTGTTCCAAATCTATTAAATATGCCTTGATTGATGAAGAAATCAGCTGCGCATGGTCATAAGTCGATTTCTCGTCTGTCTAGTAGATTATTAGATGTTAAACAGACGAGTATTCTGTCACATGTAAAACTTTGTCCTGTTTCCTATATATTAGAACATACACGTCACTCTAATATAGCTGTTTTCAACTAGCAAATAACTGAATGCAATAAAAAGGAAGTCAATAAGTTAGTTTTTTAAATTACTTCATAACCCATTCCTTTATATATTTTTCAAACCTTCGATATGTAAAAATACAATGCATATAATAAACAAATAGTACATTTATTCAAAGGATTACACAGTTGTATTTAATTGGTTTCAAAGCTTGCAAAATTTCATCCAATATAGATCACTCATTTTTGTTCTTGGTATTCCACTAATATTTGCTGCACTGTATTTAGTTCCTCTACCTCGGTATTCCTTTAATAGTTAATGAACCTTTTACTCTACTACTCCTATAAGGAAAATGATGAGCATTTAATACCATGTTAATATAAGAGTAAAAATCTTACATTGCTTGAGAAATTGTAGATATAATATGAATGTTTTTGATTTTTGACGGTCCTAAATGACCTGTAAGTTCACTTTTTATATTGTTTTACCGGACTAAGCGAGAAACTGGTACTCGAAGTAGAAGCAAAGTCTATATATAGACTTATGACTATGCGCAGCTGATTGGTAGAAGGATCTATAATTGCAGATATTCAATACAAATGCTTACTGAAGTTTTTAAAGGAACAGTTACAGCGAAACTAAGTAAAAATAATAAAATAACAAGAGCGGATGCGATGACAAATTAAGTATATCTATCTGTCAGAACTATCGAAAATGAAAATTATCAGCTGATGTCAATATTAAAAAGTTGTGTGGAACTGGGCGGAATCTGACCAATCAGAGGTCTACAGAATTGCCAACTTAAATTCAAATTACTCCTTCTGGTTTTTAAATAAGGTATACACTGTTGAAAGTATTCGAAACTGGTATGAAAATGGAGTTCGATTTTTTTAAACATAACTATCTATTTTTTTGTTAAGCCGATGCGAATTTGAGAAAATTAAAAGTGCATTTGAACCTATTTTTCAACGACCTTTCCAAGTCTGTTATTAATTTTTATGAACGCTATTTAGTAGGAAAGTTAGCTAGCGTTTGACAATTTTCTACAGGAATCCCTATGAAGTATCTTATAAATAATATATAACACAGTGTATACAGGGTGCAGCAAATAAATGGTCAATTAGAAATATCTCGAGAACTAAAGGTATCTGAATTATGAAAATTGGAATATTGCCGTAACCATTCTACTTTCGGTTATACCGGAAGTTGCACATAACTTTGTGATTTTTAATGGAAGACCCTGTATATTTTTCAATTTTAGGAATATTTACGTTATTCTGAAAGTTTTTTGTTAATACTTCCTTATACCTATTTTGAACCGTTTTTGAGTTGTAATGTTTTTTATATGAAAATGACACTTTTTTACCATGTACATAAAATTCAATATCCTCTAATGTAATTTGAATAAAAGTTTAAATTTCTCCAGAACTATTTACCACATACCGCTTTATCGTTTACACTGTGAAGTTACCATTTTTATTATACAGGGTACTGTCAAAATTGGAATAAAAACGGAATCCACAATCTTCACGTAATTCCTTTTTTCAAATGGGACACCCTGTATGTGATTATTTATTTTAGAAGAATACGTTGCCCACTATCGATATGTATTACCTACTATTTCCTATGCCTATCACCTGCAGTTTTCAAATAAATCAGCATTATACATTTTTGTAACAAAAAATTAATTTTCTTATAGGCTATGTGGTATTAATTTATTGAGTTAAACACTCGGTTAAACATTGAACATTTATACAGATACTACCAAAGATAATAAGGCACTAGCTTGTTAATGCAACAAATGTTCAAAGTGTTGCCCATCAACTTCCAAATTTCTAAAATTGAAAAATATACAGGGTCTTCCATTAAAAATTACGAATTTATGTGCAACTTCCGGTATAACCGGAAGTAGAATGGTAACGGCAATATTTTCATTAAATAGCTCATTATTCAAAACTCCTTCATGCCAATTTTCATAATTCAGATACCTTTATTTCTCAAGATATTTCTAATTGACCGTTTATCTGCCGCACCCTGTATATGAAAGTGCGGACCAAAAGGTTATATAGAGTTGAAGTTAAAAATTCCAATATATTTTTTTAACGTTGCTTTTAGAGCAGTATAGTTATTTTTCGCATGTGACCGTACTTTTCCGAATGAACCAAAGCGAAGCGGACATGCGTTCGAGTGCGGAAAAGTCACTTTCGCGTGTGTAACAATTTTCTTCCTAAAAGCGGGCGAAAAATGAAAAAAAATATCGTTTACTTAGATATAAAATAACTAGATGAACTCAATTCTAAGATATTTTAATTAAGACCGACATGATTCAAGAGAAAAGCCCACAACAGGTAGTCTTTCTTCGCAAAGATGTTGCCTAATATCATGATTATTTTACAGCTGGAATATTTGGATAATAATAGTATATTAAAGTATAAGTGGATATTGAGGTCTTTAAAACACGCGCTGTTTTTCGAAATAGAGCAAGAGTTTTAAAGACCAGTTATCCACGAATACTTCACGCTATTTTTTTTTTATTGGTGCACTTTGAAATTATAAATACTGGTCTATAACTACTACAACAACAAGAAATGGAAGTCATAGATGGAAATAAGAACTAAATGTCAAATGGTCGAATTCGTGATGTATATGATGTATACCTTGCGTTGTCATGGAAATGAGAAAAACATAAACTAATTTGTATTTTGATGAAAGTTCAACCTTATTGAGTTCTGTGAATGTGAATAGTATTAATTTAAATTTGGCGGAGTAGAATTCGATGAGATCTCTGGCGGAGAAAATTGTAACTAACGCAACGAGTAAAATAATTCGTTTTGCATTGTTTTTGTATTATATTCAAATCAACGTAATTACCGTGAATTTGTACTTTATTTGTTTAATTTTGTGTCAGTGACAAGTTTAAAACTGTGTTTTTCTATTTAACTCAACTGTCATCATTTCAGAGGTAATATTCTTATATAATCCAGAGATATTATGGAAGAGGTTATGTTATTCTATTTTTTGTTTTCATTGCAGATCAAAGAGAAAATAAGTCGGTATTAAAGATTAAAAATATTACTCAATACAAACCTACCTTCTCTGCAACTTTTGTAGATATAATTGTATCAAAAATAAAATAAAAACACGAAAGCAGACCTAAAACTAAACGGTTAATTGAACGCTTGTTGAACTTTTCACAAATATCAACCATACCTATTACTCCAAAAATAAAAATATTGGGAGTCAAAATTTAGTTTAACAACACAAAATACTAAAGCACAATCGAACAAAAAGCAAAAGTTTTACAAAACACACACTGAAAATAACTATATCAAAGGGCTTATACGGCAGCTGATTTGTTTTACTCGTTGCTAAGATGACATTGACATTTCAGAGCGCCATCTATCGAATTCTACTTTTCCCAATACCATTTCATAATATTTGAAAAAAAAAACTATCAATTTTTCAAACAATACCAACGGCACTTCCCAATTTAATTTATAAATATGACATTGTTAAATATCGTTCGAATAAGAGTTTTGACGTTACAAACTACTCCTGTCAGATCAATAATTAAAAAATTGTCATTTAGACATGATTTAGACCATAGATTTAGACTTCGTTTCTCGAATTGTTGATGTTGCCACGGTAACTTTAAAACACGCGCATGTTTTAAAGTTCGATTTAAACACGCTGAGGCGTGCTTTAAATAGGTAAAATTGTTCACCAATAAAAAAAATAATTTTTATTTTCAGTATCTGTTACTGTTTACCGTACAATGAATGCTTTATAAACTTTTATTATAAAATCCATAAGACCAGATACCAGTAAACGAAATATTGTGAAATATACTTTACCAACTAACCAGTTTATTAGTAACTTTTTCGCACGGCGTTCATCAATAACCAGAAGGTAATAACAAATAAACTCGTTGGTTTGTATCTGGTTATTTTATGTAAGCTTATAATCAAATAATATTTATTGAATTTTCCTAAAAATTTTGTTCTCAACATACATATACAAGCTAGGAAAATAACTGTTTTTTAAGAAATTTGTTGAGTAGAACAATGCAATAGTTTAAAATAAAAAAGATCAAAAAATTTTTTTTCAAACCCTGAATTAGAAGATAATAATTTATTAATAACTGTTAATTATTTCCTTTCTCTCGTTAGAATTCACGAAATGTACGAAAAACCTTATTAACAAAAATGGTTTCTCGGAAAATTTGAGACGTGTGTTAAAAATGCTTATTATAAAAGTATTAGATTTTTTTATAATAGTCAAAAGCGCTCTTATCGTGCGGGTTCAAAGGTCACTAACCATATGTATCAAATCAGAAGACACAGAGGTTACCAAAATGTGAGATTACGAATATACCCGGAAAAAATAATGATGGTTGATGTTTCCTGCACACTGGTTGACGAATTTCCACTTTTTCATTCATTTCCGAAATAATCTATCAGATTAAAAACCATTTTTTTGCTTGAGGATGCAAAATACCGGAAAATTGCTTCTTATTATTCATATTGTCACTGTTGAGACACCAACGTAAGTGTTTATTGTAATAAACGAGTGGACTGTATAAAACCTTCATCGACTTAAAAAACAATTTATTTTACTCTTACAACTATGTTATGTATCGTTACAACCACATGTTACTCATACCCGTCTTTCTACACAAGTGTCCCTTCATCCCCTTTTCAGATGGTGGTCTGTTATTTTAAGACTACCCTGTTGCCAAATGTCTTTTAATAATGAAATTGACGAATATGCCCTAACACACACCCCCCCTTGAAAGACTCTAGTCCTTTCAACAAACATCTACCTATATCTAGGAACTACGTATTCATTTTAACAAAATCGTGTTGATAAATAGCAAAATGACATAAATATAAAAATATAAAAAAATTAAGAAAACAATTCATAAAATACTTCTATGACGAATGCTCGAATGATAATGTCATTCCACTGGTAGAACACATAAGCTTCTAATTGACCTACGAACTTCACCACTTCGCACTTTGACATCAACAACTCGGCACACCCCATCGTCACCACGATGTCGTCTAATAACTCTGCCTAGATGCCAATCACATGCATGGGCGTTGTCACTCTTTATCAAAACTAGTGAGCCGATCCTTATTAATTCTTCTGACCTCTCTTTCCATTTGATACGTGTCTGAAGTTCACTCAAGTACTCCTTCTGCCATCTCTTCCAATAGTGTTGAGAAGCAGCTTGTAGTTTTTGCCATTTTGATAAACGGTTCTCGGACAAGTCAGTGACATCTAGCTCAGGTAATGCAGTTAACTTTCTCCCGATTAAGAAGTGTGCGGGAGTCAAAGCTGTTAAGTCCTCAGGGTCGGAAGACAATGGACAAAGTGGGCGGGAATTTAGGATACTCTCAATTTGAACCAATATTGTGTAAAAGTCTTCAAAAGTATATAATACGTTCCCAATTACCCGCTTCAAATGATGCTTGCAACTTTTGATCCCTGCCTCCCAAATACCTCCAAAATTAGGAGCTCGAGCTGGGATGAAATTCCAAGTTATTTTATCCCTAACTAACTCTTGGGCGATTTTTTCTGAATTAGCCTTTAGAAAATCGTGAACCTTACACAACTCATTGTTCGCTCCAACATAATTGAGCCCATTATCTGAATAAACATTATTTGGTTTTCCACGTCTACTCACAAATCTCTTAAACGTCGCTAGAAATGCGTCAGAAGTTAGCTCTGACACGAGTTCAATGTGGACTGCCTTCGTGCACATACAAACGAATAAGCACACGTACACTTTAATGATTTTTGCCCCACGTGTTTTTTTATCCTTTAAATTGAATGGACCCCCGAAATCTGTGCCCACATTGAAAAATGGATAGTTGCTTGTCACTCTTACATTAGGTAAATCCCCCATTAAATATTTTGACGTAATAGGTTTGGCTTTTAAACATGTTATACAAGCTCTTATTATCTTTTTACACACATTTCGCCCTGAAATCGGCCAAAATCTCTCGCGTATAGAACAGAGCAAATTTTGAACTCCGCAGTGCATTAACCTCTCGTGTTCGTATTTTAAAATTAAATCAGTTAAAATATGATCCTTCGGAAGAATTATCGGATGTTTATTTGCGTAAGATAGTTGAGATTTCTTGATTCTTCCTCCTACCCTTATCAAGTTATTGTCAAAAAATGGGTTTAGAGATAAAATTTTACTCCTTTTTTTAATTACATTTCCATTCATTAAAGCCTTATATTCCTCATAGAAACTATCCATTTGTGCCTGTGCTACTAACATATTAGTAGAATCCTCGATCTCATTCACACTAAGAGCAATTGACTCATTCCTTTCATTTCTTTTGGATTTTATATTTTTAAGAAACCTCATAACATAACCTAAAACGCTTACCATTTTCATAAATGAAGAGTGTCTGCTTATAATTCCACTTAAAATACTATTACCCTTATGACTATTTGCACCAGTGCTTACACTTGCACAAGACTTCATTTCTGGAATTTCAAAATCAATAGGATCTTCTCTCAAATTCCATTCTGTTTTATCCTTTAACAACCATTCAGGACCATGAAACCATAAGTTGTTTTCGAACAAGTCTTTTGGTGTCACACCTCTGGATAGCGCATCGGCTGGGTTTTCCTTAGACTTTACATGATGCCAGCTATTTATTGGAGTAAGCGATTGGATCTCACTAACTCGGTTACCTACGAACGTTGACCATTTATTCGATTCACTTCTGATCCAAGCCAAAGTGATTTTTGAATCGCTCCAACAAAATAATTCATTAAATTGAACTTCTAATGACTCCACCGTCCGTGACATCAAGTTACTAAGCACCACCGCACCTGATAATTCCAATCTAGGGAGACTTATTTTCTTCAATGGAGCTACTCGGGACTTCGCGCACAGAAGGTTACAGGTCACATTTGTATCAGTGACACACTTAACATATAAACACGCACCATAACCCTTATTCGAAGAATCACAGAACCCGTGCAGTTCTATTTTGCAGTAATTGCTAAGCATCGCGTGTCTTGGTATTTTATAATCATTAACATATGTCAACTGCCTTAAAAGGTCTGACCACTTATTTGCTAAATCTTCGGGTACTTCTTTGTCCCATGGACATTGTAAGGCCCACAACTCTTGTATAATCAATTTCGCAATAAAAACCACAGGGCCCAATAAACCCAAAGGGTCATAAATTTGACAAATCACTGACAAAATTTCTCTTTTGGTGTAAGTTGTTCTTATGTCAAAAGCTTTAATTTTATATCGAATGATATCTTCATTTGAATCCCAAAATACACCTAAAGTTTTGTTTTGTTGATCCTCTCCAATTTCTAAAATGCCAACTTCCAAATCGGAATCCACATTAAACCTTTTTAATAAGATTTTGTCATTGCATAACCATTTCCTGAGCGCAAATCCCCCACTGGTCATTATATTCGTCACTTCAGTTTGGATTTTCAACAAATCTTCAATTGTTTCTGCTGAAGTGAGCAAATCATCCACATAAAAGTCGTCTCTTATGACTTTGCTTGCTATAGGGTATCTCGTCTCATTTTCGTTGGCTAACTCCATCAAGCATCTAACTGCTAAGTATGGGGCTGAGGTGTATCCGAAAGTCACTGTTTTCAATTCAAAAATTTTAATATTTTCGCTAGGGTCTGATCTCCAAAATAGTCTTTGATACTTTCGATCCTCTTCCGATACCAACACTTGCCTGTACATTTTTGATATGTCGGCAGACATTACAAATGGATTCTTTCTGAACCTGAGAAGAATTTGAAAAATATCTTGCTGTATCTTTGGACCGCAAAACTGAACGTCATTCAAACTGATGCCTGTTGTAGTTTTCATACTAGCATCGAACACAATTCGACATTTTGTAGTTTTACTGTCAGCCTTCAAAACAGCATGATGTGGTAAGAAGTATCCACCTTCGAGGCTAGAGACCTCCGATTGGTCAGTAAGTTCACTTATTTGTACCATATGATCCAATTCTTCGTACTCGTTCATGAATTTCACGTAATCTTTTCTCAAAGTATCGTTTTTTAGCAATCTTTTTTCCAGAGATAAAAATCTCTTAAATGCAAGATCAGCTGATTCTCCGATTTTATTTATTGATGTCTTGAAAGGAATCTTTACCACAAATTTTACTGTCTCGTCTCTTGATGTTGTTTTCTTAAACCAAGATTCGCAAAATTCTTCAGACTGCGATAATACAGGCTCCTTTCGATTCTCTTCTATTTTCCAAAATTTAACCACCGAGTCATTTAGTAACTTATCACTGTTGTTCAAATTATTTTCGGTAAGTAAATAGTTCAGCGAAAGATTGCAGGACTCTATATTTTCAATTTTATCACTATTGCACATGTTTCCTGCAACAATCCAACCAAACACACTGTTTTGCATCACTAGTGAATTTTCACTCAATTTTTCCTTACCACCACATAAAACATTCCAAAACACATTTGAACCTAATAACATATCAACATCTCCGCATGAATTGAATTTTGGATCCGCCAATTTCAGATGTCTTGGGATATTTAGCTGATTTTTATTGAAGCTAAAAAGAGGCAATCTCTCTGTGATTTTTGGTAAAACCAAACATGAAATATCCATGGAAAATTCATTATTAATTCGCGATTGTATTGTGACACCAACCTTTTTATTTATATTCGCAAGACACTGACCTACTCCCTTAACTACATGGTTTACTGTGGTCGGTTTTAAATTCAACATTTTACAGATTTTCTCCGATACAAAGTTACTCTGGCTACCACTATCTAATAAGGCCCGACAATATATTACCTGATCGCCGTTTTTTATTTCAATCATTACTGTTGAAAGCAAAACTTGAGAAATCTCGGAAGACTCGGCAACCGCGCATTCCCCCGAACCTTGTTTTTTCAAGAACTTGGTGTTCGCTACCACTTGAGAAACAGATTCGCTCCTTGTGCTCGATTCGTTAGGTTCCGACGCCCTAAAAACTGACGTTGACGCTCTTTGGCCCGTACTCTGACCAGATCCACCGGAATTATCAAAATTTATATGAAGTAGTACATGGTGTGGTTTTTTACATTTTCCACATCTGGGTGCCCTGCACCTCCACGCTGAGTGATTGGAACCTTTCACACAGTTAAAACACAATTTCAACTTCTTCACGCCTTCAATTCTATCATTCACACTCAACTTATTGAATTCATCACACATGTCGACAGCATGTTGTCCTTTATTACACCAGACACAGTTTCTCTCTTTCGTTTCCACACTTGCAAAGCTTCTACTACCTGATTTTTTAAAGTTATTTTGGCTCTGACCATTTATTTTAATCTTGTCAACTTTTACGGCTTCAATTTTTTCTAATATTTCACACCTTTCTCTCAAAAACTTATTTAAATCAGAAAGTGTTGGAAAACTACCTTCGAATTTATATGACTCCCAATCCCTGCGAGTAACGATATCAAATTTATTTACCATAATATATATAATCAAAGGGTCCCACGATTTAATATCCTGGCCTAAAGATTGTATTGCGCGCAAATGCTTAGTTATGTTGTCAACAAGATTTCTAAGATCTGAATGAGACTCCTTTTGTATGTTCGGGTAGTCAAAAATTGCTTTCAAATGATTATGAAAAATCAGTTTTTTATTTTCATATCTTTCGATCAAGATTTTCCACGCCGCATGGTAGTTTTCCGAATTGACTTCTAGAGACTTCAAAACTTGCACTGTTTTCGAATCTAACGAGGATTTAAGATAAATAAACTTTTGTAAGTCTGACAAGTCCCTATTTTCCCCCACTAAAGCAATAAAAACTTCTTTATAATCTAGCCAATGCTGATATTGACCATCAAAAGTGGGCAAAGATATTGGGGGTAATTTCACAACCGATTGAACTCTACCTGTCCCAGAACTAACCCTTGACCCTTGAGATAGATTGTCCTCCTGAATATGCCTTTCACTTTGATGATGACACATAAAGTACCTGATTTTACCCACCAAATTAGTAAAATCGTCTTCAAATTCAGTTCTTTCTAAATCATTTTGACTACTGGCTTCATCGTCATTCAACAACACATTATCAATTTGATCTTGAATTTCATTAAATTCATCCCAGCATGGCTCAAATTTTTCTAATTTTACACTTAACATGGATAAAAGCTCATTATTTATTTCCTCTAATTGCAATTTTTCGAAATACTTTTGCAAATTTGTCAATTTGGATTTAAGAGTACCACGCTTCTTTTTTAATTTTTTTAACTGCTCGTTTTCTGACATATTATTGGTTCAAAATATGAGACGAAAGATATACGGAAATTAATAAAAAGGAAAGGACTTACTTGTAACTCATATGTCACTTGACCTTGGCACAATATGGCCTGGCGCCTGTCGCTCTCGGCAATCTGGGAATCTTTTTGAACACCCCGTGAACACCACAATTTTTTAACTTTATGTCCACTTTGTTTACCGACTATCTACTAATTTTTGCACTTGTGTTTGTAATTCGGAATTCCTGAGACTAGCACACACTTTTCTTTTCTCTTGATTGCTGTCTAATTCTCGAATTACTTTTTGACGAGTATTACACCTGTTTTCGTTTTTAGCGATGTTTTTCTCAAAACTGTACCAATTATTATATATTATCACTGATTAATCCGGTTCCTAGGACCAAACTGTTGAGACACCAACGTAAGTGTTTATTGTAATAAACGAGTGGACTGTATAAAACTTTCATCGACTTAAAAAACAATTTATTTTACTCTTACAACTATGTTATGTATCGTTACAACCACATGTTACTCATACCCGTCTTTCTACACAAGTGTCCCTTCATCCCCTTTTCAGATGGTGGTCTGTTATTTTAAGACTACCCTGTTGCCAAATGTCTTTTAATAATGAAATTGACGAATATGCCCTAACAGTCACTTTGAATTGTCAAAGTGACATAACTGACATTTAAATAAAAACTTCGCTGGTGAAAGACTTTTTAGAATCGCTGAAAACTAAATACATAAGTATCCTTTTTTCTCCCGTCGAAATTGCATATAAGTCTGTCTTATTCATTTTATTTGGAAGTTATGATTAAACGCAATAAAAGAAAACAAAAACGGTGTGTATGTCTTTGTTGAATCGTATGACCCGCGTGATAAGACTCATGCATTTGACTATATCTACAATGTTTGTAATACAAATTTTGCCCTAGAATGTAAAGTTTCTCAAAAAAATAAAAAAACAACAGCAGGTCCATTTTATAATATATAATCTTATCCACGTTATTTTAACCTGTAAAATATCACTTTTTCGTTAAAAACGTTTATATCACTTCGTTTTGTTTTCGTGCACAAAGTTTTAGAGCAACTGATTTTGATAAACGAGCCACCTCGACTGTGATCTACATAAAATTCCAACAAAAATCTATTTTGGTCTAAATATAGTAAACGTCTATCAAACCTGACAATCTCAAGAATTTTAGTTGATAAATTGATAACAAAAGTTTGCAAAATATTATTCCTGGAAGTTTTAACAAGTTTTCTCAATTTTCCCAACGTAACCAATGAATGCAAAAAGTCCCTTTTGAAACCCATCATTCACCAAGAAAATTGCTAATTCTATGAGACTAATGGATCTTAATCGATTTCAATAAATGAAAGGGATTACTGGATGGGGCAATTTCAACGCGACTGATCTGCTGTTTACTAAAATTAGAACATCACTTTCATTGATAACATGGGTTTAACTAACTGAATATTAATAAAGGGAAGAAGGTTTGTTTAGTGTAGGTTTGATAAATGTCAAATTTCAAAAGGCCAAGAGACAAAATAATGATTTGCTACATTCGACATCTCCACTATGAAGGGTTCCCTATATTCGATTTTATTTACACAAAATGATTCATAACTTTAGATTGAACTATTAAAACAATATATCTGTAACAAACATGAAAAAAATCTACTGGGTGGTCTAAAGTTATGGCTCATGAAAATGATAATAAGGTACCTACTGGATAGTTTTGCAGACTATTTCCAAAATGGGATGAGATATAGTGACCAATTAATTTCCTGAGAAAAAAATAGGAAATTTGAAGCACGCATTGAAAAATTTGTTAACTTATTATTCATAAAACAATATAAATACTTACCCTCCCAACATAACATTGACCCCATGCACCGGACCGGGAGGAGTTCCTGGTGTGGGGTTCATGTTGGTTAAATTTAATCTCCCATCATGTCTCACAGCTGACAAAATGGCAAGTTTTTTCATCGAAGTCATGCACCTGTAAAATAAATTCGTTCTACATTTTTTAATAGTCTATTTTTCCTTTTAATAGACATTTGTTTGGATTGGATATTGATTGGCTTATAAAAAACATGTCTATAGATATTTTTTCCACTTCATGTTTATTTATTACACATGGTTGAAATTGTCCGAAACAATACGCAATATTAATTGATATTTCTGTCGTGGATGAATTATTATTGGACACATTGTTGTAGTGTTTTTTCATAACGTTTTAATATCATATCATTCTGTTCGAATGTAAGTAAACTTTTTCTTACTATAGGTGTTGCCAATTTTTTCAATCTTATAGCCTATATTAACAAAAAAATGGATTTTTCTGGATAGCAACTTATTTTTTTGATATATTTGAGATAAACTGTAGTAATAAGCAGTGCTGAGTGATCACATGTACTATAAAAATTATTACAATTACAAAGTACTTTAAAAAAATGATTAGAATTACATTACAAAGTACATGTCGTAAAAATAGGAATTATATTGATACAATTACAATTCCTTCGAAAAAGGATTTATCAATTACTTTTATAATCACATTGCAGATAAAATAACAAGCTTTGACAGAATGGAGGGACCAACTGGTACCAATTCAAACTGTTAACTAAAATCCGATGGCAGCGACTTTCTCAGGAATTCCTTAAAGTTAAAGATATCTTAAGGGAGGGTTGTATAAAGATGTTAAACTAAGGGCGTTTAAATGGAGACTGAGTTATTTAACCCTCCACTATTAAAATAGATGTCGTGTGTCCTAACCGGGGAAGGGAAAATGGTCTGTGGGGAAAATTATTGAGATTTATCGCTTCCCGGTCAACTGACAGATCAAAGTGTAACCGGTCCAGGGTCCAGAGGTCCAAACCGTGTTCCAGGACCTCTGAGTTGTGAGCTCAGTATGCTACCTACTGGCCTAATCTCCTCACATTCAGTCACATCGAAGAGAACTAAGAGAAGGTTAAAGGCTGCATTGATGCATGCGCACCTCAACATGCGGGGGTCCTCCTCTCATACGATATCTGTCATTTTAATAGTGGGGTTAAATATCCTCCATTTAAACGCTCTTTTCAAACTCGGTTTGAGGTCACGTGACAATTTTTGTATGTTTTAGCACTCAGGGCTTGTTGCACCTATTGACCTATATCATCTAAAATTAAGATTTACTTTAAGTAAGCTTTATAAAACTAATTTTTTAAACATCATATAAAACATATTTTAAAAGGGTGTACCACTAATGTAAAACAATATTTGGTGTCAAATAATTAATATACTTTAATTCTCACCAAGCGAACAGAAAGTAATGATAACAGATATGCATGCAAGATCTAGTTATAATTTACAAAATGTTTATATCGTTAGTTTTTCAACGTTGCTGTGAGACAGCGAATGCCTATTAAAAAAACACTTTTTTCTACGACCGTGTGTTTTAACCCACTTTCCCGCACGCATTTTAGTTTTGAAAGTGCCACTTTCCCGCACTAGTGCACTAATGCAAATTTTGACCTTATTAGATAGTTTTTTACTTCGGAAGTTATAACTATTGTTACAACAGATGAATAAATA
>CAJUYG010004996.1:0-15034 GCA_910591675.1 Galerucella calmariensis | reverse complement strand
ATTTTTTACTTTGTAGATATCAAAAAATTTATTGTCAATCTGACGCTTAATACTTTTCAATACAAACTTTATTAGTTTTAATCAAAAATTATTCATTTCTATTTAAAACTACAGTTGTGAGAAGTACAATTGGTAAATTAATTGAATCGTTAGATGCAATACCAAATCTTTCCGACATTTTTAATCCAGTTGTCAGTTTGACGTTCAATTAATTTTTAATAAAACATAAACACCAAACTGAAAACACCACATGTAGGGTATTATCGCTGTAATACAGCGGTGATTGGATGAAATTTTACACATGACTTGAGATTCAGTAATTTGATTGGTTACTATATCCAGTAAAAAATTATCAGTAGTAATACCCCTAGAGTCTTGATAATACCGAGATAATTTTGTCATAGAGAATGCTGAAAGCGTGTTGCTTGAACAACACGCTTGAAGGATTCTCTACGATTATTTTTTTCACTTGTCAAAATCTGACATTTTGGTGGTTTTAACCAATAGCAATACATTATTCTAGCCAATCATTCGGTATTATACTGATAATTCTGCTTCCTCATCGATAATACCTTGTTTACATTAAAACGTCAAAATTTTACTGTAAATTTGTCATTTTTGACAATTAAAAGTGCTTCGAAGTTTATTGAAAAATGAACACAAACCGATTCAGTGCAATTACCCAAGAGAATATTGAACATTCAGGTAATACAAAATTTTAAATTGTTGAAAAAAATAATCTCCCCAAATACAACTCGCTCTTCAAATTTTATCACATAATTTTTTATTTTCAAATTTTATCGATAATTTTTTCTTTTCCAAGAAAACTTATTTATTTGGCAAAAACATTCAAACAAACCGATTGATAAAATCACGAGTCCGTTAGGACGAGGGATTTTATCTAAATTCGGTTTGTTTGAATGTTTTTGCCTCAAATAAACAAGTTTGAGTGATGAAAAGAAAAAATTATCGATAAAATTTGAAGCACTCGTGGTATTACCTTTGACAAAATTTTGAGTATTTATCAAGACCCTAGGAGTATTCGATAAGATAATTTTCTACTTCGTAGATATCAAAAAATTGATTGTCAATCTGACGCTTAATACTTTTCAATACAAACTTAATTAATTTTAATCAAAAATTATTCATTTTTATTTAAAACTACAGTTTTGAAAAGTACAATTGGTAAATTAATTGAATCATTATATTATGCAATACCAAATCTTTCCGACATTTTTAATCCATTTGTCAGTTTGACGTCTAGTTAATTTTTAATAAAACATAAACACCAAACTGAAAACACCACATGTAGGGTATTATCAGTAGTAATACCCCTAGGGTCTTGATTATACCGAGATAATTTTGTCATAGAGAATGCTGAAAGCGTGTTGCTTGATAATAGCCCAAGGCCGAAGGCCGAGGGCTATTATCTTTGAGCAACACGCTTGAAGGATTCTCTACGACAAAATTTTGAGTATTTATCAAGACCCGAGGAGTATTCGATAAGATAATTTTTCACTTTGTAGATATCAAAAAATTGATTGTCAATCTGACGCTTAATACTTTTCAATACAAACTTCATTAGTTTTAATAAAAAATTATTCATTTTTATTTAAAACTACAGATGTGAAAAGTACAATTGGTAAATTAATTGATTCGTTAGATGCAATACCAAATCTTTCCGACATTTTTAATCCAGTTGTCAGTTTGACGTTTAATTAATTTTAAATAAAACATAAACACCAAACTGAAAACACCACATGTAGGGTATTATCGCTGTAATACAGCGGTGATTGGATGAAATTTTACACATGACTTGAAATTAAGTAATTTGATTGGTTACTATATCCAGTAAAAAATTATCAGTAGTAATACCCCTAGGGTCTTGATAATACCGAGGTAATTTTGTCATAGAGAATGTTGAAAGCGTGTTGCTTGATAATAGCCCAAGGCCGCAGGCCGAGGGCTATTATCTCTGAGCAACATGCTTGAAGGATTCTCTACGACAAAATTTTGAGTATTTATCAAGACCCGAGGAGTATTCGATAAGATAATTTTTTACTTTGTAGATATCAAAAAATTGATTGTCAATCTGACTTTTAATAATTTGTTAGTTATAATCAAAACAAATATTATTCATCTTTATTCAAAACTACATTTGTGAGAAGTACAATTGGTAAATTAATTGAATGGTTAGATGCAATACCAAATATTCGCGACATTTTTAATCCAGTTGTCAGTTTGACGTTTAATTAATTTTTAATAAAAAATAAACACCAAACTGAAAACACCACATGTAGGGTATTATCGCTGTAATTCAGCGGTGATTGGATGAAATTTGACACATGACTTGAAATTAAGTAATTTGATTGGTTACTATATTCAGTAAAAAATTATCTATAATATCAACCATACCTATTACTCCAAAAATAAAAATATAAGGAGTCTAAATTTAGTTTAACAACACAAAATACTAAAGCACAATCAAAGAAAAAGCAAAAGTTTTACAAAACACACACTGAAAATAACTAAAACAGCGAAATAAAACCACCTAAATATCAAAGGGCTTATACGGCAGCTGATTTGTTTTACTCGTTGCTAAGATGACATTGACATTTCAGAGTGCCATCTATCGAATTCTACTTTTCCCAATATTATTGGACTTATTTTCGAAAACTTGAAAAAACAAAGAAATGTAAGAAATCATTTCAACGGATCCTTTGAGATGCCGCCGTTGGTGACTACATCTTATCGTTCTAAACACTTTAACAAATAATTTAAAAAAATTGTTTTAGCGTAATTGAGAAATCTGATATTTTAAACCTAGACAGGAATTTGTAATCTGAGTATACTGATCCCAAAAAGATATATAAGCGATTCTGTTTAACTAACAAGTTTTAAAAACATTTCAAATACCATTTTATCTATGTGTAGAGATTAATGATGAAACATTCAGGCGTCAAAACTACTTATTACCATTCAAGATTCGGTCTCGTATTACAAGAAATTAAACGTTCCTTGCTGGGAGATTGACACTTTACCATGTATATAACTTTACCGTCGAAGGTCAATATTGTTTTTGTTACAAGCACGAAATTGCATCACATCAAAAAAATGCGAATTATCTCTTATTTGGCCAAACAACTCTTTAACGAAGCATATGTTTTTAGATTTTTTTTCTAGAAATTATGAATTATTATTCCGCTCTAATTATTAAAAAATTAATTGCGAGTAATTATTAACGGGCGGTGAATGAATTTGGTACTTAAGGTTATCCGATTTAAAAAAGAAGCACAGCCTTAAGAAAAATAAATATTTTAGCCCAATTGACCCAATAAGGTGTATACCTTATATGGATATCAAGGTAAGGTACTTTGAGGCGTTGAATTGAGTTAAACAGCTTTGATTAGATTTGCGACAGGTCCGGGCTTATCAACAAATTGTCATTTTTATTATTTTTCATTAAAATTGTTGATGAATTAGAAAGTGTTGGAAAAAATATATTTGTTTTGGAGGTGTCCGAAATAGAGGAGGAATTAAATGTGGAAACCAACCCTAATAGCGCGCTACTGCATATATTTTTTAAATATACCTATGTTTTGTAGAAAGTTTAATACTCACAAAATTTGAAAAAAATGACTACTGTTTATTTTTTTGAGTTTTTTGACTCTAATTACTTTCTGTTCTTCCGTTAACAGATGCGGTACATTTTCCAGGTTTAATTTACTTTCCCGACTGACTCATCAACTTTAAAAATTCAGCTTAGGTACAGCTTCAATGCCCATTTGCACCAACCACTTTAGGTCAACCCTAACACTAAGGATACCCTAAATTTAGGTAGGGATATGTTGAGAGCTGACTTCAATATCACACAAAAGTTTTCGAAGGTACAGTTAAATGTATGTAATTTTCGCCGCCAAACCCCTATACCACTCGATTAAGGAAATGGACAGATTGCGACAACTAATGTCTCCAGCGCAATCTACTTCAAATCGCAAAAGGATGACAAGTGTCACCAGAAATAATTTAACAGACCGTAGACACCACTGAACCTGTTAAATAACATCTAACGAATCCATTTTCCATAAATATAAACTAACAATTTCATGTAAATGGTAGTCGGAGAATAAAACATTATTTCTCCAATTTAAATCTGTAATAAAATACAACCTAACATCGACCATTAAGTGGGAGAAACAACTAAATACGACAATGATGTCATAACAAGCCAACGTAGGTGTGATCTCCACTAATAATTATCAACAAATTTATTTCTTGTTGAAGGTGATAATGCAGCTCTGATATACGTATCGAAGCAGCCGCGTCACTATAGAAAACTTTTTGGGTATTCCCAGAGATAGTAGTTTAGGACGAGCACTGAACTTAAACATGCATGTGGAAACATACAGTGTGGAATAAAATTCTTTATGTCATTATTTTAGAAAATTATAAAAAATGCCGAGACACGTCAACTTTTGAATTGAGTTGTGCGTTATGTAAACAAATTTAAATGTCCAGGCACGCAAGTATGCCATTGTTGGTGTTGTTTTTTTTTAATGAAACACCCTGTATATTTGCATATTTTTGAAATCCTCTTAATGGACCGATTCCAACAAACTAAATAATGTATGGTCATTGGTCAGTTATGAATTATACAGAGTGAGATTTTTATTTTTACAGTTATTAAACACATACATAAAATACCTGATGTATTTGATTTTCATACATTAAAATAAATGCTCAAAATGTTCTCCACCTAGTTGTTGGCAATAGCACAGTCTCCTATAGAACTCCTCCTCAACTTTGTTTAAAGTTTGAGGTGAAATATTCCGTATTTCTGTAGTTATCCTGTCTTTGAGGTCTACAATGCTAGTTGGTTGTGTTGCATATACTTTGTTCTTGAGATAACCCCACAGAAAAAAATCTAACGGCATAAGGTCTGGCGATCTAGCTGGCCACTCAATAGTACCACTTCGTCCAATCCATTTATTGGGAAAGATTTCATCTAAATAAGTTCTTACCATTAAAGCATAATGGTGTGTTGCCCCGTCTTGCTGGAACCGAACATTTTCATTCGGTAAGCTAGGATCTATTGCGTTGGGATATAAGTTTGCCAACGCAGGAATAACTTCATTTCTAAGCATATTTAAATATTTTTCAGCTGTCAAATTTCCATCTATAAATATAGGACCAATAATATGGTCGCCTATGATACCGGCTCAAACGTTCACCTTTTGAGGGTACTGAGTATGTGTCTCACGCATCCAATTAGGATTCTCTGCTGACCAATATCTACAGTTTTGTCGGTTTACCTCTCCATTCAATGTGAATGTTGATTCGTCAGAAAAAATAATGGTACCAAGAGCTATCCCATTTCTGTTCAGCTTATTCAACAATCTTTCCATTCTACGATCTTTATCGTCTTCTGCACAAGAAGTAATTTGTAGGGATGAAGTTTTTCTTTATGAAGAGATCTTAGAACAGTTGTATGACTAACATTATTTTCACGGGCAATTTGACGTGTACTTGAAGTTGGATTCTCTTCGACACTTAACAAAATATCCACTTTCACATCATATTCAACGAAGTGTGGTTTTCTTTTCAATGGATTGACATGTCCAAGTTCTCTGAATTGTGCATGAATTTTAGACACAGTACTTTGTGAAATATTAGGCAATTCGGGATACCAGTGATTAAATAAGTTTGCCACTTCAACTTGACTTCTGCAGTTATCCCGGTACCCGATCATCATTAAAATCAATTCGGTGAGTCTCAGTTAAATATTTCATTGTTATGTCGACAAGGAAAGAGTGTTTGACAAAGATTTTACTTTTTCAGTGTATACTGTCAACACATCAACAACTGACAGAATAGAAAATAATCCACTTATTTACCGATTTTGTCTAATTATTGGCGTTTTTAGGCAATTTTTAGGTATTTATGATAAAATTCATGGGCGTAGCAGGTTTTGTTTAATATACAAATACGTCTAATAATTAGTTAGTTTAGATTTTTGATAAATCTATATTTAGCTAATTTAAAAAAGTACCAATATTTCAAGTGTAATAAATTATTAATTTTAAAATTTCACTCTGTATAATTCATAATTGACCATACATTATTTAGTTTGTTGGAATCGGTTCATTAAGAGGATCTCAAAAATATGCAAATATACAGGGTGTTTCATTAAAAAAACACTGACTATGGCATACTTGCGTGAATCACCCTGTACATTTAAATTTATATTTACATCACGCACAACTCAATTCAAAAGTGTCTCGGCATTTTTTATAATTTTCTAAAATAATGACATAAAGAATTTTATTCCATAAGTGGTTTCCACACTGTATGTGAATAAGAATATCCGACAACGACAAGAAAATGTACCGAGCGAAACAGAGTTACTGTAAACATACCTCATAAGCGTGTTATGAGTGAGCGCTCACATTTGACACTAACAAACTATCTGTTGAACCTCACAATTGTTACTTAAACTGAAAGACTACATATTGTGGGTCTCGTAAGTGTCTACTAATTTCCAATTCTTCAAAGAAATCTAGGGCTTTTTTCTTATTAAAGAATATGTAGTACTTCTAGGTGTTAATGAATGTTTAGTGTCAAGTAGATGTTTTGCGTAATGAGATTTATCTGGTTGTTTTAATCTGTGTGCTCGCAAGTGTTCATTATGTCTAATTTCAAAATTTTAACTGATTTGACAATATATAGACCAATATTCTGGAGTTTATATATCCCAAATTTTTTTAATAGGGATATTTTTGGTTTTTATATTTTTTTACTCACATTGCCTTCTATTGTAAAAGAAATTTTTGTGTTGATTGCTAAACATTATCTGAAGTAATATCACAAAAGAGAGAATACATTGAAAATAATTTGACAGATTTTTGAAAACTTGTTGCCAGGCAATAGATACGAGAGCCCGAAGGGCTCGAGTGGCTTCTGCAAAATGGCTACAAGTTTGAGAAAAGGCCTGGAGAATTATTATTTAATTCATCTAATTAAAGCGTGTGGTATTCAATAGATTATTTTTATTTTATTATTTTTTCAATATCGAAATAAATATCAATAGTCATTTTCATATTTTCCCAATTATATAATGGGATTTTTTAGAAACAATTAATTTAATTTATAATAACAATATTCTTATCTTTAAAAAACAAAATGTATTCAAGGTTTCGTGTTCATTGCCGTAAATTAAGTCTCATTGTCCAGATTTTTTTAGTGACTGTTACCACCCAATTTTTTAAATGCATAATGATCAAAAATAAAACCGTATACTTAATTTAACATACTTGACCGAAGGTTAGAGGTGGCGAAAAGTAGCAGGCTGCATTAATGGACGTGATTAATATAGTTTTGACTATAAATAAATATTGTTGAGTCGTTTTTAATGATACTAACTATATGGACTACGTTGATTTTCAAATTTGATGATTATGGTTGTTATTATTGTTGTTTCTACAGTGTGGAAACCACTTATGGAATAAAATTCTTCATGTCATTATTTTAGAAAATTATAAAAAATGCCGAGACACATCAACTTTTGAATTGAGTTGTGCGTTATGTAAACATAAATGTAAATACACTGGGTGATTCACACAAGTATGCCATATTCGGTGTTGTTTTTTTTATGAAACACGTATATTTGCATATTTTTGAAATCCTCTTAGTGAACCGATTCCAACAAACTAAATAATGTATGGTCAATTATGAATTATACAGGGTGAAATTTTAAAATTAATAATTTATTACACTTGAAATATTGGTACTTTTTTAAATTAGCTGAATATGGATTTATCAAAAATCTAAACTAACTAATTATTAGACGAATTTGTATATTAAACAAAACCTGCTACGCCCATGAATTTTATCATAAATATACCTAAAAATTGCCTAAAAACGCCAATAATTAGACAAAATCGGTAAATAATGTGGATTGTTTTAAATCGGTGAATAATGTGGATTGTTTTCTATTCTGTCAGTTGTTGATGTGTTGACAGTTTATACTGAAAAAGTAAAATCTTTGTCAAACACTCTTTCCTTGTCGACATAACAATGAAATATTTAACTGAGACTCACCGAATTGAGATTTTAATGATGATCGGGTACGAGGATAACTGCAGAAGTCAAGTTGAAGTGGCAAACTTATTTAATCACAGGTATCCCGAATTGCCTAATATTTCACAAAGTACTGTGTCTAAAATTCATGCACAATTCAGAGAACTTGGACATGTCAAACCATTGAAAAGAAAACCACACTTCGTTGAAGATGATGTGAAAGTGGATATTTTGTTAAGTGTCGAAGAGAATCCAACTTCAAGTACACGTCAAATTGCCCGTGAAAATAATGTTGGTCATACAACTGTTCTAAGATGTCTTCATGAAGAAAAACTTCATTCCTACAAATTAACTTTTGTGCAGGTGTTAACAGAAGACGATCCAGATCGTAGAATGGATTTCTGCGAAAGATTGATAAATAAGCAGAACAGAAATAAGATAGCTCTTGGTACCATTCTTTTTTCTGACGAATCAACATTCATATTGAATGGAGAGGTAAACTGACAGAACTGTAGATATTGGTCAGCAGAGAATCCTAATTGGATGCGTGAGACACATACTCAGTACCCTCAAAAGGTGAACGTTTGGGCCGGTATCATAGGCGACCATATTATTGGTCCTATAAATATTTATATATGCTTAGAAATGAAGTTATTCCTGCGTTGGCAAACTTATATCCCAACGCAATAGATCCTAGCTTACCGAATGAAAATGTTCGGTTCCAGCAAGACGGGGCAACACCCCATTATGCCTTAATGGTAAGAACTTATTTAGATGAAATCTTCCCCAATAAATGGATTGGACGAAGAGGTACTATTGAGTGGCCAGCTAGATCGCCAGACCTTACGCCGTTAGATTTTTCTCTGTGGGGTTATCTCAAGAACAAAGTATTTGCAACACAACCAACTAGCATTGTAGACCTCAAAGACAGGATAACTACAGAAATACGGAATATTTCTCCTCAAACTTTAAACAAAGTTAAGGAGGAGTTCTATAGGAGACTGTGCTATTTCCAACAACTAGGTGGAGAACAATTTGAGCATTTATTTTAATGTATAAAAATCAAATACATCAGGTATTTTATGTATGTGTTTAATAACTGTAAAAATAAAAATTTCACCCTGTATAATTCATAATTGACTATACATTATTTAGTTTGTTGGAATCGGTTCATTAAGAGGATTTCAAATATATGCAAATATACAGGGTGTTTCATTAAAAAAAAACAACACCGACTATGGCATACTTGCGTGAACCACCCTGTACATTTAAATTTATGTTTACATAACGCACAACTCAATTCAAAAGTTGTCGTATCTCGGCATTTTTTATAATTTTCTAAAAAAATTACAAAAAGAATTTTATCCCATAAGTGGTTTCCACACTGTATATGTACAGGCGTTAGTAAATATTTATTTTTTATGATATTTTTTTGATGAAAATTAGAAGTGAAAATAAGTTCGAATGAAAGTTAAACTAGAGGTTTCTTTAGTTACCTTTTCCAGAAAATTAATGAAATTACCTATCCAATAATCTTATTTTGCCACAATACCAAAAAATGTAAAATGAAATGTCATTTTTGTCATCTACTTAGCTGCCCTCCTTGACTAAGCATTTTAATATATTTAATATATATAATTTAATATATCTATTATCCGTTCTTCTTCATCATTCTTTCTCCTCTGTTTTTACTACTCTAAATATTATCCTCTCCCATTTTTCTAGTCCGTATTCTTCCTTTTTATTAATAGCCCATTTTTCACAGGCATATGTTACGGATGGTCTCAATATAGTTTGACAAATTAATTCAAATAGGTATTTAGTCTAGTTAATTTTAAGTTAATTATTTTTCATCATTTCAGGTGGAATAACAGGCCATGTCGGCCGACACATCGAATTATTCCCACATTAAGGACGAAGATGTTCTCAGAAAAATGGTATGTTTAATAAATTTGAATAAAAATTGAATTGACTCTACTATTGTTTGATTGAGCTTCATTCATAATATCTTATTCAGAATAATCCCACTACGCTTAAATTTTCATTTTCACTTTCCATTTACTTTGTTTCTCTCTTAAAATGTTTTCCACACTTGCTTTTGTATGGGACGGTCGGAAAATATCTCTATTTTGTCGATACTGGCTTCAAATAACTTTTTCATAAAAATCGACAGTAATAATTATAAAAATTATTAGCCAAATTTTTAATAATAAAACCTGACATTGAGATAATCCGCTGTGAACTATTGACTTATTTTTTAAGATGTTTGTGTTTATCTTTATGTTTATTATACAGTGGCAGGATACCGACGATTTCGGAAAGAAAAAAGAAATCAGATCGCATATGTATAAGCTGAGAGAACAACGACTAAGAGAATTTTACAACGGCGGAGAAATCACCGAATCGAGAAAAACCACCACTTCTGGAAAGGTAACACACGACTCCACTCATGCTGATTCACTGGTGGATCAAAGTTTCCAGAGTTTGAAAAGCAAAGAAGTCCGGGATTCCGAATCACCTACAAGAGATATTCATTACAAAAGTCCAGGTATGATAAACAAACATTTTGAATTTACTGTGTGAAATCTACTTATGTTACTTTTTTAAATGAAACTAACTGTTTCTAAATATTAGATGTTATCTACTTAATGTTTAATATTTTGCAAAGACCTATATTGTGATTTACTTAATAAATATGAAAAGAAAAAATAATAAGATATGATATTACAACTATTACAGCTAAGGTATTACAAGCCCTATGAGGATATCCTGGATAATTTTTTACTGAATATAGTAACCAATCAAATTACTTAATTTCAAGTCATGTGTCAAATTTCATCCAATCACCGCTGTATTACAGCGACAATCCCATTCATGTATAATAATTCCCATTTGTGAATACAAAAATCGTAGTTTGCTGTCGGCTAAATAGGAAGGAAGAGAGTTTGCAAGTGGATAATAATATCGGATAAATTACGTTTAGCAACCCTAGCATTTAGGTACTGTCTGTTTACCAAGCAATGCACGTCAATTTGACAATTATAAATGTCAAAAACAGAATGAATTAAACAGCATATAACAATTCCAAAAAGTATGTCGAAATTTGGAAATATTCGCAAGGCAGAAATAGTAAGGGAGATTGAAAAATCAACTCCAGAAAATACCAAGAAAACTCATTCCTCCATATGGAATCAATTTAATTTAATTGAGTTTAATTGAATTGAGTTTTTTATTCATGGGATTGTCTTACCAAATACCACGCGAGCTCAGATTTAGCAGGATATTTTTTCCGGTGGTTTTCTCATGCTTACTTTCATTGGCAATTTAACTCGATCTGTTCAGGCAAAATCACTCGAGCTACGCTCTCGTGATTTTATCAGAACAGCTCTCGTTAAATTGCCAATGAAAGTAAGTATTCGAAAACAACCACAAAAAATATCCGGCTAAATCTGAGCTCTTGTGGTATTACCCCCGACAATACCCTACATGTGGTGTTTTCAGTTTGTTGTTTATTTTTTATTAAAAATTAATTAAACGTCAAACTGACAACTGGATTAAAAATGTCGGAAAAATTTGGTATTGCATCTAACGATTCAATTAATTTTCCAATTGTACTTTTTACAACTGTAGTTTTAAATAAAAATGGATAATTTTTGATTAAAACTAATAAAGTTTGTATTGGAAAGTATAAAGAGTCAGATTGACAATCAATTTTTTGATATCTACAAAGTAAAAAATTATCTTATCGAATACTCCTCGGGTCTTGATAAATACTCAAAATTTTGTCGTAGAGAATCCTTCAAGCGTGTTGCTCAAAGATAATAGCCCTCGGCCTGCGGCCTTGGGCTATTATCGAGCAACACGCTTTCAGCATTCTCTTGACAAAATTATCTCGGTATTATCAAGACCCTAGGGGTATTACTACTGATAATTTTTTACTGAATATACCTAGTAACCAATCATATTACTTAATTTTAAGTCATGTGTCAAATTTCCAATCACCTTAGGATTACAGCGAAAATTTTTTGACAGTTCCTAGAACTAATCAAATTTCCTCATTTTTGATCATATGAACAATTTCACCCAATCATGTCAACATTACACTGAAAACAGACCTTGGGGCTGTTTTCACATGTTGCTATGGATGCATATTGATTTATTACGACTTTGAAGTTTCAAATATTTAATATTTCGAAATGTCACATTTAACTTTTCTAATTGTTCCTTTGTTAATTGCACCTTTAGATAAATTGTTTAAGATCTGTTCTTTTTCTATAATAAGCAAAAAATTTTCTATCCGAATAACCCTCGGACATTGATAAATGCTCAAAAATTTTATGACAACTTTCTTAAGCTTGTTGCTTATAGGCAACAGACCTCCGCCTACGGCGTCGGTCTGTTTCCAAGCAACAAGCTTTCGACATCTGTCATAAAATTTTTTCGAACAATTATCAATGCCCTTGGGTTATTACTACTGATAATACCCTACATGTGGTGTTTTCAGTTTGGTGTTTATTTTTTATTAAAAATTAATTAAACGTCAGACTGACAACTGGATTAAAAATGTCGCGAAGATTTGGTATTGCATCTAACGATTCAATTAATTTACCAGTTGTACTTTTTACAACTGTAGTTTTAAATAAAAATGAATAATATTTGATTGAAACTAATAAAGTTTGTATTGAAAATTATCAAACGTCAGATTTACAATCATTTTTTTTATATCTACAAAGTAAAAAATTATCTTATCGAATACTCCTAGGGTCTTGATAAATACTCAAAATTTTGCCATAGAGAATGCTTCAAGCGTGTTGCTCATATATTGCTCTATTTTGCTCCGGCTTCGCCGTCGTGCTCCAAAAATCGCGCGTGTTTTAAAGACCTTAATATCCACTTATACTTTAATATACTATTATTTAACTGTCAAAAAATTATTAAAACTGTTTCAAAAATTTAAATAAGTTTTATTAACATGAATAATACAAGATTTGGAAATAATTCAATAAATGAAATAGAGAGTACAATTAAGCAAAGTATACCGCGAAATACAATGAAGACCAAAAAGTCTGCGTGGGAACAGTTTAGAATGTTTCTGGACGAACGTAATTATACGTTAGAAAAGGATACTTCTGAACAAGTTAAAGCAAAAATTCTTGAAGATTATGGTTTAACATGAAAAAAAGAGATGGAACTGATTATACTGAAGCTAGTGTGAAAACGCTTTGGAATACGACTGATCAAATGGTTCAGGAAAAATATTTTCTAGAATTTAACATCAAAATTGATCCATTTAAAGATATTACCTATAAATTTGCTAGATTGGCCAGGGATACAAAACGTAAAAAGCTTCAGGCTGAACCTGAAACCAGAAAAAGAAGTTCCAACGCGTTTACCAAAGAAGAATTAATGGAAATGGTAGAAAGCTATTCTGAAGATAATCCTGATGGGTTACAAAAAAAGTTTTTTCACTTATGTTCGTTCGAATTAGCATGGCGTGGAAATGAAGCTGCTAATTGTGATATTAATTACTTTAAAGAAGAATATGATAATAAAGGTAATTTTACTGGCAGTTTAGAATATAATCCAATCTTTACCAAAACGACACAAGGAGGATCAAAAGCTTTATCTGGCAGTAAGTGGCTGGTAAGAAATAATGCTAACAACAATTTGTGTCCCGTTCGTTTATTTTTAAAATTTTTTGAAAAAAGAGAATCCAATCTTTATCTAACAACAACAAGATTATTTTTAACAGTACATCCAAATTGGTAGAAATGAATATGGTACAAACAAACATTCACCATTGGGAATTAATACAATTTCAAAGTGGACGAAAAAATCGGCAGAATCAATTGGTATACACAAAAATATAAAAATAACCAAACATTCACATAGAGCTTCTGCAATATCTGCATTAGCAAAAGAAGGAGTTGGTGAACAAGAAGTAATTAAGCTTACAGGACATTCTTCTGCCCATTCTTTGAAACCATGTTTACAATTAAATGAAGAACACCATTTCCAGCTTATAGCGAACCTTCTAGAAAATAAAAATAAAGAAAAGGAATCCTCAGTTTCTAAATTAAATTCATCACTGGTTATGATGCAAAACAATTTCCAAAATAATGCTACAACGTACAATTATAATAATTGTACTATTTACATAAATAAGTAATTTTTTTTCATAATGTTATTATTTTTTTGGCTTTGTATAATTGAAGTTTGCAATAAATAAAACGTTTAAACAAATGATTTTTTTAGTTTTTCTCTCGTGAAATAGTCATGTCGAATAGCACTCAATTAAAAATTTTGTAAGCTAAAATTTTTCTCTTGTCGTATTCAAGTTTGTTGCTTTTAGGTAATTTTGCTCATGACATTAGAAATGTCATTCGCAAAATTGCCAAGCAACAAACTTTCATGACAATCGAAAAATTTTGCCGACAAAATTTTCAGTCTCGTGGTATTATATATGACAACATGCTTGAATAAACAATTATCAGGTCTATTTTGATGCACGAATGTAATTCGGTAGAATATTTCTCGAGTAGAAGAAATAAAAGTATTGTATTTTTGGGTTTACTTTCGGTCACTTTTTCTTGAATAGAACTTAAATAATTTTGTCCAAGTCGGGACATTTCAACGAATTTTAAAATTTGCTATAGGTATGTCACAATGACAAATTCGCAATTTTAACACTAGTTACTAGTTACTAGTTTCGATAAGATCCGAAAAAATTTTATGATAGATTTCGAAAGCTTGTTGCTTGGAAACAGACCGACGCCGTAGGCGGAGGATGGGAGGTTACCATTGGAGAATGGGGTAGTTTTGTTCATTAAAAAATCAATAGTTACGAACCCGAAAAAAAAATTGCTACACAGTCTTAGTGCTTTCTGTAAAAGAAAAGCAGTTCTTTATTCTTTTTTCAAAATTTTAATAAACAAGGTGTTGTTTCACAGACACAATA
>CAJUYG010004995.1:0-15039 GCA_910591675.1 Galerucella calmariensis | reverse complement strand
TATGATAACAGACCTTCTGAGCTTTATTTTACTAATAAATAACCCTGTATTTAAAATAAAAATTGTCAGATAAATTATTTCGTGTATACTTCCGTAACTTACACCCAACGTTAAAATGCATAATATTATAATATATATTATGATTTCGTGTACGTTATTAATAGAAATTTTTATTTTGATTGCAAGACGTTGCAAATAAAATATATATTTTAAGACTCCAGATATTATTAGCATTCATAAATCCAACATGAAATTAAGTTGTACCAGACAAAATACGCTATTAAAAAATCTCATAAAAATAAGACCTCGAACTTATATACATGGTGGACCGGATTTAATTGACGTATACAGAGATCTCGTAAACTAAACACACGAGATATACGCATCAATATCTGCTGAAGAAAGAAGAATGCCCTTTTAGACTATGAGCCCATGGGGAAAAAAGTGTCGCGATTTGAAACGGCAGCAAAGCCATTCAGAACGATAGTTTATCATGCCACCATCGGTTCCAGCACTATGGCGTTTATTTTCTCTTGTGCAGAAAAGTGCAGTGGAAAACTGAATATTTTATTTTCCCCCCCTGAAACCGTGATATGAACCTGTACGCCGTTTGTTACATGTGATAGTAGAATCATAGGAGATCGGTCCAGACTCTATGACGTTCAAAAATAATTGTATGCTTAAGTTGTAGGTAGTACATACATTTTTAGAAAATTTTGTTTTTTGACTATCCACACTATTATTTTTGTACGACATTATTTTTTATATTATTGGAACTTTAGTTAGGTTAGGTTTGAGCGACCGGGGGGTCGCGACGCAAAAGATCTGACCATTACGTTACGTTATATTACGTTGCTTAGTTATGTGCCTCGCTTGCGTGTGTGTGATCTCTCCTGAGTCTCTCTCTCGTTTACGAAGCAGCGATTCGTATGCTTCGGCCGGAATTCGAACCCGGGACCGCCCGCATGGCATTCTACCACTGAACCACCGATGCTACATTAAAATTCTATGCAAAGCTGGTATTCGCAGTGCCGATGATCTACTTGAATTTGTTCGGATAAATGTTTACTATTATTTCCATGATTTTTTTTTCGCGATAGATCTTTTTTGTTTATTTACAGCATCGGTTGTCAGGACGGTAGGTTGTGTTTCTGGTTTCTAAGTTTAACACGTCGGTAAGTGATTTACTCACCGTTCAAACGTCGAAAAGTAATAAATAGCATAAAAAAATTTCACCAAAATGCAAAATATATTTTAAACTGATCGAGAAGTATAAATGTCACTTTTGAAATCTCGTTCATTTCGAAGAAATTTAAATTATTTTATTCGGAATTTATTTCTATACTATCGCGCAAAAAATGGTATAAGCATCTCGAACGTTAAGGGTAATTACAACGTTTGCATGTAGATTCCTCTCGTAAAATTGGACAAAATGATATGAGGATTAAGGGGTCTAGCACATTTACTTTTCGAAATATCGTTCAAGTGCGATATGGACGATCCACACGAGTCGAACAGCATATATTTTTTACGACCCACTAGAAAATAAAAATTTCTATATAACTTGAACTTAAAAATTTAACAATTCAATTTTATGTTTCCACTAATTTTTTTGTGGTAAACGTAAAGCTCTTGAATGTCCAATTTGTATAATGCTACGGTTTCCCTTTTAAAATATACGATGCTGCTATAAGTAGATGTTGCCAGTCGGACTCCCTCATGAAGGGTACCGTACCATTATCTATAATAATGAATATTCTGCTAAATATTCCAAACGTCTACCTGTTGTCGTTGTTAATATCAAGCAGAATAATTTTTAAATATAAAATTAACAATAAAAAAAACTTCTTTACGGGGAATCGAACCCGGGTCTACCGCGTGAGAGTCTGGTTTGCTTACTACTCGACCACCGAGGAATATGCAAATTGTTTATCTATAACGTTAGATGTATTACATAATTTTTGCTTAAAAGGAACTAAAGTTCCTACCGTGTCTCCCGCAACACGTTCTACCTTTTTTTATCATTATTATAGGTACATGAGTTCAATTTTTGATGAAAAAGTTAAGGTGGGACGGGTACCGAATTTTACAAGTACTGAAGTACAAGTACTGCACTTGATGAATTTAATTGCCAATAAATACGCATGTATATTGGAAGACAAAAAAATCGACAGGACATCTTCTACTCAAAAAATAGGGCCTGGCAATTAATCGAAAACGAATTTAATCCGTCATCATCAAGCACCGGCATATATAGAAGATACAAGACACTTAAGTTATATGTCAAAATATCTGGCTTAACAAAGTTAGCCCTCAATTTTGAGGGCTTAACTTAAACCAGGCTTAAAGTGAGCTGATCGTATGGCGCATACAAAAAATGTGCCTTGAAAACAGGTTTAAGCTCTAAGATTCGCTCAATTGCATACGGAAAATATGGCCAATATAGTCTGGACCGATCTCCTATGATTCTACTATCAAATGTAACAAACGGCGTACAGTTTCATATGACGGTTTCAGGGGGTGAAAAATAAAATGTTCAGTTTTCCACTGCGCTTTTCTGCACAAGAGAAAATGAACGCCATGGTGGCATGGTTCTGAATGGGTTTGCTGCTGTTTCAAATCGCGACACTTTTTTCCCCATGGGCTCAAAGTCTATCAAAGTCAAAGTCTTTTATACCTTTTGAATGAAAAAAAAATACACTAAAGCTCAACTATGTTTTTTCTTTCTTCCAATAAGTTTATTAAGTATTTTTTGTTGGAAGGAGATTGAAACTTTTTGGATTGCCTCAATATGTAACAGTTGGGTTATTTTACGGAACGGAGACCGAATTTATATAACAAACAATGACCTGGATAGTTTATGAAAATAATTGCTGTGTAGTATGGATTATTTTGGAGAAGGATGACTGAGCTCAGAACTTAATAACCGGAAGAGTGGCTGAACTTATTTATGCGTAGCAGCCGGGATTATTAAATGGATTTATAGCTAAGCTCAATATTATACAACGGCCAAGTCCACTTTCCTAGCACAAACTGAAACAATATGTCGCAATTACGATACGACGACTATGTTTATGTGTAAATGATTAACGGCTCTCCTCCCATCAATATGCAATACGCGTTTTCGGAAACTTACTCGGGTTGACACGATCCTTAATCTGCACGTTCGTTTACCTAACCCGAGTTACCTACCCGTGTTCGGAAACTTCCGAGCTGTTGACTGGATGACTGACCCAGGTTCATTTTCCGTAACCCACCTCGAGAGGTAGGTCGGTAGAGACGCTATAGGCACCGCATGCGCATTACTGAAGGGTACATCTTGACCAAACTCCCAACCAGATGAAAACTCTGGAAACTGCCAGGAGCGAGTTATCGAGACGTCAGCAAGCTGGTGAGCAAAATTTAACAATAAAATATGTTAACAATACTCCCGTAATTTTACCAATAACTAGATGCGGGCAAGCTATCTGTCTATTACCAGAACGTTAGAGGACTTCGAACAAAACTAACTCAACTATGTCTTAATGTTACAAATTGCTCTTACGATGTAATTATTCTTGCTGAAACTTGGCTCACAGCTGATATCAACGATGCTGAACTTGGTTTAAACGGTTACAACATTTACAGACAGGATCGAACACCCCAGTCCAGCATCTTTAGCAGAGGTGGAGGTGTTTTAATAGCTGTTAGGAAAACAATCTCCTCTAGTATTATCAATTCCAACCCGTTAATTGAGCAACTTTTTATTCACTTGGACCACAGAAATTGCAAACATATTTTAGGAGCGATATATCTTCCCCCTAAATCTCACCCTAATCTATACCAACTTCACTATGATCAACTTTTAATATTAAATGAGCAACATCCAGACAGACAATTTTACATATTTGGCGATTATAATCTACCTACAGCTACATGGGATATTGAAGATTTCTGCTCTTTAGCTTCAGCACAACCCAGCTCGTCAGCATATGAAGAAGGTGCTATCGAAATAGTTTCAAATATTTGCGCGTTTCACAATCTGTTCCAGTCCAACAAAGTGCTCAACAAAAGGGGAGTCATCCTCGACCTTGTTTTGTCCCCAGTTGAACTTAAAGTGTTGACAGCAGCAGACATTTTGATCCCACCCGATGTTCATCATCCTCCTCTTGAAGCTTCAATACAATATAAGTTGAACTCAAGTGCGACTCCTGGAGAAGATTTTTATTATGATTTTCGGCACGCCAATTTTGAAGGTATACGCCAATGTTTGGAAGCAATGGACTGGGATGGGCTTCTTCAAGGAAAGGAACTTTCAGAAATGATTTCTACTTTTTATGACGCTTTGTACTCGGTAATTGAGTTGTTTGTTCCCTTGAAGAAATTTGTTATTAACAGATTCCCACATTGGTATTCTTTTCAACTTAAAAGCTTGGTCAACGATAAAAAGGTTGCACATGGGATTTATAAACAAAACAGAACTCCCCAAAATTATGAAATATTCAGTCAGTTAAGAGAACAATGTAAGATTATATCTAGAGAATGCTATTTAAATTACATACATTCTGTTGAAACCTCCGTTAAAAGTAATGTTAAAACCTTTTGGAATTTTGTACGTACTAAAAGATCAAATAACTCCATAGCTGATAATATGAACCTTGACAACTCTTTTGCTTCTTGTGGTAGTGAAGTTTCAAATCTGTTTGCCAAGCATTTTTCATCAGTTTACACTACTCAAAATCTGAATCTAAATTTAAATGTAATTGAATCAAAACTTAACGTCTCCTCTTACCACATTCCAATTTCGACCATTTTTGAGAAATTATCTAACCTTGACACAAAGAAAGGTCCAGGTCCTGACATTATTCCTCCCATCCTACTTAGAACTTGCAGCTTCATTTTATCTCGCCCTCTCTTCTATATTTTCAATAAATCTATTGAGACAGGTGAGTTTCCTGATTACTGGAAACTATCTTTTGTTACCCCAATATACAAATCGGGAAGCAAGACTGACATCAAAAATTACCGACCCATATCTATTCTCAGTACTATACCTAAGGTATTTGAGAACATTATAACAGACTACCTTACCTATGACTGCTCTGGCATCATAACTGAACAACAATATGGCTTTTGTGCTGGGAAATCGACTGAATTAAATCTAGTTACCTATGTCGATTTCCTGTCGGAGGCTTTGGAGAGGAGTTGCCAGATTGATTCTGTGTACACTGACTTCTCTAAGGCTTTTGACAGGGTCAACCATACTCTCTTACTGCAAAAGCTTGATAAATATGGTGTAGGTGGGGTATTACTACAATGGATTAGTAGCTATCTTGCGAACAGGACTCAAATGGTTAGAGTAAACCATCACTATTCTAACTTATTTCAAGTAACCTCAGGTGTTCCTCAGGGGTCACACCTTGGTCCCTTATTATTCAACTTATTTATCAATGACATTATTCATTGTTTTAGGTATGGCAAAGCACTACTATTTGCAGATGATTTAAAACTTTTCCTAATTATTCAAACATATTTTGATGCTCTCAGGCTTCAGTCTGATCTTGATAATCTATCAAACTGGTGCTCCTTAAATGGCATGGACTTGAATGCTATTAAGTGCCATGTCATGCGCTTTTATCGATCCCATGTACCTTCTACTACTTTCGATTATACCTTAAATGGTCATGTCTTGGAGTCTGTTAATCAAATCAAAGACCTTGGAGTTATTCTAGATCCCACCTTAAGCTTCAATCAACACATACCTACAGCTATCCATAAATCCATGAAAATGTTAGGTTTTATCAAAAGGCTAACCCACGATTTTACTGACACATCTGCAATTAAAGTCCTTTATTGTTCACTTGTCCGACCCCATCTAGATTATTGTTCTTCTGTCTGGTCTCCTCATTACATAAGACTCAGCAGGAACATTGAAAATGTCCAACACAATTTTCTTAGATACATGGCCTATAAATTGGGTATCTTTTGCGATTATGAATTGTTAGAGCATTTTCTGAACATCCCCTCCTTGGAAACTAGGAGGAAACAGAGAGACCTGACATTACTTTTCAACATTATCAATGGCAGATGCAGTTGTGCTGAACTTCTAGCAAAAATTAATCTTCATGTTCAAACCCGATCAACCCGACAGCAACAAACATTTTATGTACCTTTTTATCGTTTAAACAATACTTTCAATAGCTGTATTCCAAGAATGTTAAGATTAGCCAATACTCATAATGATCTTGAGATGTTTAACACCCCCTTTCATCACTTTAAAACTCAGTTACTGAATACCGAGCTTTAAATGTTTTAATGTTAATGCTTTATTTAAGCTTATTGTCTATTGTCTTTTGTCTTTTTAAATTTTTAACCTCTTTTTTACTTATTCTTTATTGTATGACATGTAATTATTCCATATTTTTTTCATTTTATTTTAATTATAATTTTAAAATTGTAATTTATACCTAAAATGGGCTTGCCCGTAAATAAATAAATAAATAAATAAGTAATATGACATAACCTAATTCTTTTGGTGGTAACGAAATATATTGCTTTTATCAAACATGAACAAAAGGGGCCTTGCTACATTAACAGCGTTGGCATTGGATTATTTTTTCTTTGATGATGACGAAGTTGAAGAAGATATGTTTTGTTATGACGTTAGCTGTCAGATCAAAAACGAAACCTATAAGTTCGTAAACTACAGCTCCCGGGTAGGTGATCGGAGTGATTCATCACGTGACCTCTCTGGATCGAGTTAGTGAGCCGGAGTAAGTTTTCCGAAAACGCCTAGAGATTAAACTTCCAGGAACAATATTGTACATACATATAAAAATAAGAATTTAAAAGTAAAGTACTATAAATTCTATGAAATGAAAAGTCATTCTGACAAGTGCTTTCAACAAAGAACAAAAACTATATTCAATAAACCAAAAACGATATTTTGTCCATAATAGGTTACTGTACAGTGATTTTATACATAGGGTATAATAGGGTAATCTATTTTTGATTGGCTGGCAGTTCGGCAACCATATTAAGGCTAAAATCAACATACATTTGGCAGGTACTCACAGAATTCAGTTCTGCGATCACAGTCATCTTCAGCCAACTACAGCCTCAAAATCACTAGTAAATCCCCGCACTGTGCAGAGTGTCTTCTACTAATGACAGAATGACATCTTGTTGAATATATGTATTACCTAAATGTAGATTTCAATTCGGTAAATACCTAACGTGTACTAATTATTGATCTAGATGCACTTCTTGTTGAGTCCGCATCCTATCGTCAACACCAATCATTATTTAAATTTCAATTATCTCTTCCAGTTATTTTAACAAAACTTTTTGTTGAATACTGTACAGTGATGGGCAAATGTGTGGAACCAAGTAAATATCTCTGGAATTATTAGAGATATCAAAATGAAATTTGGAAGGTGGATACTACAGTAGATTGAGCTTCCGGTTTTACCGGAAGTAATGTCGATTTTAAAATTTGCAATGGAACACCCTGTATATTATTTTAGTTTCTGATGAAACATTTTATTACGAATACAAAAATATCAAATTCTATATTTTTTTATTTCAATACCTACCGAGATATTAACAGAAAAGTAACTAAGGAAAGGAAAAAAATAATATCCATTAAAGAAATAATCATAATTATTAACTGATACTAAGTGATTTTCAAAACATTGAAACTTTACTAAACTAAAATTAATGTATTAGATGTTCAAACTGAGCACCGTTCACTTCTTGACAATAGGCAAGTCGGTTTGTAAATTGTCTAGTAACATTAGCTATTACTTCTGGTGGAATTCTCTGGATCTCTTGAGTTATTGTTGCAGCCAATTCTTGCAAATTATTTGATCTATCAACATAAACCTTAGACTTTAAATAATCCCACAGAAAATAGTCTAGTGGATTAAGGTCGGGACTTCGTGCCGGCCATTCATAAATACCCCTTCTTCCAATCCATCTGTGATGAAATGTCGGGAGGTATTGAAATAAAAAATATCGAACCCGATATTTTTGTATTCGTAATAAAATGTTTCATCAGAAACTGAAATAATATACTGGGTGTTCCATTGCAAATTTTAAAATCGACAAACCGGAAGTTCAAAATTGTTAAAAAATATGAAAATAAATAGGCAATCTACTGTAGTATCCACCTTCCAAATTTTATTTTGATGTCTCTAATAATTCCAGACATATTTACTTGGTTCCACACATTTGCCCATCACTGTATGATAAATTACATTAACAATACGCAGTTATACTACAATGTTTATGATAATTTTTAGCGTCAAATTGAGAAACGAATGGAAATATATACTTTGAAACTTCTTCTGTTTTATTTGTGCGACTACTTATGAAAGTTGATAGATACAATGCAATGCAATACAATGTTGAAATCACAAACAGCTTTTGAGTTTTGTCCATGCTGTATCAATTTGCAACAACAACTTAATATCCATTTTCGGAATCAGCTCAGAAAGGAAAATCCAAAAATTTAAACACGGGGGCTTCATTTGAAAGATTATTCTTTTGAAAAACAATGAATAATCCAGCTATAGTGGTAAATTGTAAGCTGATTAATTCGAAAATAATAACAGCCGCTTAAAGTAAATTGAATTATGTTAAGCAGGATGTGTCAAATCCAATAATACAACATTAAAGTTGAATCTTGAAGAGGGTGAGGGGCTACTCCCTAGTGGGGGCAAAAAATACCAAAATGAACCAATTGAAAAAATTGCCGGGTTTTGGAAGGAAAAGTTATCTTTCAGTTTTTCATGAGATGTACCTCTTCCGAGATATTGATCAAGGAAAATTTCTATTTTAACAAAAAAAATCCACATTTTCAAGCAATTTTTTTCAAATTTAACGGATGAAATAGGCTCATTTGAAACCGGTTGAGATGACAATTAAAATGTGTTTTTTATACGATTGATACAATGGGAGATATGGCCATTTCAAATAAGTTTTGAAAATTGGCAAAATTGAGTGTTTCCAAAAAAACATCCCCCTTTTTGACCCGTTGTGGAGAAAGTATTGATTTTTGAAGCTCTTGGTCATCCCTTGGTTCAAATTTGATGTCAAATATGTAATCCCGACACTTGACAGCTCTTAATAAGCTGTCAAATCAAAAATAGAGAATTAATATGCCAAAAGTGTGCACATTCTTGTGTATTTTATGTCACTTATAGGCAACGACCCAGCACTATAGTGGAACGCGTTTGATGCGATAATTACAGTCAAGCAGTGTCGAACTTGGTTAGTAGGTACTTGGATGGGTGACCATGCCAGGGAAAACCATCGTATATGGCCCGTACAGCCTGCAGTGGAGTAGCATATCACAGCTCGCAGGCATGATACCAATGAGCACGACGTAAAACCGAGGTCCCGAGTCCATGGATGTTGGGCTCGCCAAAATTTCCGGTTAGGGGTAGAGTGATTAGCCTCAGTCGCAGAAATAGACCGACGTTAAATAAAAGAATAAAAAAATATGTCACTCATTCGAATTTTGATGCACAATATCTAATTTTTGGAACTTGACAGCTGCCAACTAGTTTCTCATTTTTCCAAGGCTGAAATCGTAATCAGCGGCCAAAAAAACCTAGTAGTATTTCACAAATTATTCAATTTGTTCAATAAAAAAGTTTATTTATTATTTATAACTAATTACGGGCTAATTACCACACAACCAAATTGTATTATCTTGTATTATCGAGCAATCCACAACTTTTGTAACAATTTGCAAAAAGTTTTAAGTCGATCCTAGGTTTTTTGAATTATTTTTCGATATCATGAAAGTATTTACTCCATTGATAGGCTTATGGATAATTAAAAACAGAATTCAATCTATTCCTGAATTTCTCAAAATACCGCTACTTAAAAACTACATTGTATAATCCTGCAGTGATAGGAGGAGCTATTTATTTTTATTAAATCTATTAAAGGAGTATTTTGCACTAAAAAATGTAGGTGGCTGTGAAACAATAGTATCAACAACATAAGTTGTCATTCATTAGTGTCAATCCACACACCTCAATACGACTTCTTGAACAAGAATTACAAATAAGTAGGAGTTCAATACAAAGAGTATTAAAAAATCACAAATACCATCCTTATAAAATACATTTAACACAAGGTTTAGTTCCTGCAGATCCGGAAAGGAGAATAAATTTTATTGCTGAGATGTAAGGACACATTAATGATGACCCTTCTTTTTTAGAAAAAATATTATGGAGTGATGAAAGTAGATTTCATAACAATGGTATTGTTAATCGCCATAATTGTCATTATTGGTCGCAGGAGAATCCAAAGTGGATGCGCGAAACCAATTTTCAAACAATATGGGGAATCAACGAGGCAAAGATACTTAGATTTTCTTAAAAATACTCTACCAGAATTACTTGAAGATATTCCCTTACATGAAAGGCAAACAATGTGGTGGCAGCAAAATGGAGCATCTCCTCACTTTTTTGGGCCAGTTAGAGTATATCTTAACAACATATTTCCTGAAAAATGGATTGGTCGACATGGTGCGATTCTGTGGCCACCCCGTTCTCCGGATATTACACTCTTAGATTTCTTTCTCTGGGGTTACTTGAGAGGTCTAGTTTATGTCACACCCCCGATTGATTTAGATGATTTAAAGGATAAAATAAGACAGGCATGTCGGACCATAACACCCGCAATGATTACAGCATCACTTACAAGACTTACAATCTTTTAACAAGGTTTGAACATTGTGTCAATGTACATGTTCATCAATTTGAACTATTTCTTTAATTACTTGTACTTTCTAATTCCCTATTTTACGTTTTTTAATAAAATAATGTATACAGATGTTCATTTAATTGCCCCTATTATCATTACTGCACAATACAATGATGAAAAGTGTGGTATCGTTGAATTTGTTTTTGAATGATATATCCAAAATTGTAATATTACACCGGTTGTCCCATTTAAAAAAATTATGTTGGGGTCACGTGACCCGAAAGGACAGGAAAAACGGAAGTCATTTCATAATAAATATAAGCATCAGTTACGACTGTTTATATCTGCCAAGTTTCATACATGTCATATGAACAGTTTTCGAGAAATTGGACAGTCAAAACGTCGTGGGACATCCTGTATATTGATTGGCATGTTTTTAAGTCGTCAATGTTTGCTAAATTATTAGTCTGCTTGGACCACTCGCATTGAAATGTTAGCAGTAGGGGAACAAATATCAATATTCACGTGATTTTGTTTCGAGCGGTTTTTCTTGAGAACGAACCGACTATAATATTGAATTTAATAGAGGTCAAGGTACATAAAAATAGTACAATATGTAAGCTCTAAAAAGTTTGTTATGAAATTTTCATCAGTACACAATACATTTATACCCATAAAAAACCTCATAAGCCACAATAAGATTGGATAATAAAATCGCCAGAACCCGAATAAAACTTTATCCCTGGATTACATTTAACTCCTTTTTTGCAGCTTTTGAAAAGAGTTTAATAAAATTGCACACAATGTCATTAAATTGTAACTTTCCGAGAGGGTAGTTACGTATTTCCGGGTAGGGTCGTACAGTCAGAGACATGATTCTAAAATAAAATAAAAGTTTATTCTTAAAAATAACATATGCCGTTGATTTTTACAAGAGATATGTGGTTTTGGCAGCTAGCCTGAAATGAATAATTCTTGTGAAGTCTCGGCAGGAGGAATGTCTAGTCAGTACCTTAAGGACTGGATATTCAGGGAAGTACGAAAGTCATTACCTTTCGCACACTAACGGGTTCTGGATTTTCACTGAAGCGTTTTTCTCTCAACGACTGAAGTCAATACCTTCAGCGCGGAGAGGTTTATTTAAACATAGTACAGTAAATGAAGGCGAAAAATACCGTCAACATGGGCATCTAGTCCAGCAAGAGAAGTTTTTTTTTTCAATTTGCAGGTAATAGTAGGTAAATTGAACCCCCAAAATGTCAGGTGCCTGAAATTTGTGGGATGGTCGTAAAATTGCTCTAGAGATCCCGAAAATCCGTTTTTCGCCGATATCTCCCGAACTACGATCCCTAGAGAATTTTTGTTCAGACAAAAAATGAGGAGCAGTTCATTACCTACAAAAGTTGTCCAGGAATCTATGGTAGATGGCGCCACCTTGCATTTTCGCAACCGCGAAATAATTAAGGCAATGAGAAGAAACATAAAATGATCGATCTCTTACCCACTCTCGGGGTCAAAAAAGTTATCGCTTTCTTTGAAATTGAGACCCTGGCCTGCTTTTATTGGACAGACCAATCCTAGGAATGATTGTGTGCGAAAAGGATTGAAAGTAGACGCTAAAATTGCGAAAATAACTTTCCGTAAATTGAATTGTGGGTAGCTCTCTCTCCTCTTTTCCCTTTTAGGGCTGAGTAAGTGTCATATCGTCTTGTCGGGTCCTTTATAAAGCGTTGGCCACCGATCTCCAACTTCCCATTCTTCATTACCGAATACCTCTTCCTACACAAGCGATGAACTTCCACAGACGATACCTTCTCCAGGAACAACTGGTGGTTGTCTTCCCTGGTCTTGCTAACATTTATTAGGGTTTCTAGTCCTCGGGTAACCGTTGTAACGTCTTCAGTCAGCTTGATCACAAATAAAACACACGGGCGTACTAGAATCATCTGCGACTTCCATTTTTCTGCAGGAATGAACAATATTTATCAAATCATTAGATGTCATTTCACCCACAACAATATTAATGATCTTATTGAAAAAAATGAAACCTCACCGAGTGCTCCAAAAAAAAGAAGCTCAAGAATTTTCAATATTTCCCTGTGTTTATTATCAATAAAAATTTATGATTTAATAATAACAATAAAATTAATAATGACTTGAATTTCACTTTTTACACTGGAATACTACTAATTTATTCTTGAAAAATCACGGGTGAGATAGTGTTTACATGTAAAATTTGCAGTTGTTGACAAACAATGCAGCAGAAAGCATCCACGTGTACACGCACTAGAGCAGACGCCGTCGACCACACTATAGATGGGTGGCGTGGCCAATAAAATACTTGATACACATATCAAAGGAAAGTTCAGAATGTGACCTTTCTTCGGGTATGATGCTTGACCAGGAAGAATTTTACTGTAAAGAGAAAAAACTGCTCGAAAAAACTCAGAAGAATAGCTGAAATTCAGAAAACTGGAAATTTCCCCGATTTTCCTGAAAACCCAGGGGTCTGGGCGAAAAAAAGTTATACCATCGGCAAGAGGATATTCTAACATTTCTCCAAATATCAATTATAAGCGGGTTTGACAGTTAATCATCGAGACATTCCCGATAAACCAGAGCGCTCGGGAAAAATCGCCTCTTGGAAAACACATTATTCAAAAAAATACGGGCGAATTATTGGTAGCATTGTTTCGGAATAAATAAAGTACCCCTCAAAGAACCATTATCCAATAGGATTGGCTGAAATAACTCTTAATAAAAATAATATGAATAAATCCATGGAAGCTTTAAAAAATCTAGCAAAGACGAATTTTGGCCTGGTTTTCCAATGCCCAGGAGCACGAATTGAGTGGATAAAAACACGCCTTAGTAGCCACAGATCCCTTCTTTCACCCGCACTTTGATTCATTAAAAAATATTGATTTTCACGCGAGTTATTAAAAAATTAGTAATTTACTTGGGGACGTCATGCCCTCAGAGCGTGCGCTCTATAAGCCGGCCTGGAGCTCAATTTTGGATCGGCGTTCGGGCCATTTATCTCGAAAACTATCTAATTTTCCGAAAAATGCTGAGGATCATTTTTGTGGGTAAGGAACTGCTCTTTATTTTTTGTCTGAACAAAAGTTCTCCAGTGGTCAAATCTCGGAAGATATCGCGGGAAAACGGATTTTCTTGATTTTCCCACCCTTCCACAATGGTCAGGTACCTGACATTTTGGGAATTTAATGTGCCTACCATAACCTGCAAATTAAAAAAAAATTGCTCTTGCTGGACCAGTTGCCCATGTTGACACATTCGTTTACTGGACTAACAGGTGAATACCCTGCTGAACATGGAGTAGTCGACAAGTCAGTACACAGACCAAAGACCAAATCATTACAGTAGGACACAAACAGCCGAAAGTTTGGGAACGTTGAAGCCCCACGATGTACATTAGTCGTGCGGACAGAGTGAGACAGACTGTCCAGGAGCAGTCAGTTGCTCTGAGAAATTTAGCTAGTAAACATCTACGTACAGTCCAGGAAAAATTATCAATAAAATTATGGAGTTTAAATCAAGTATAAAAGGCAAAATTTTAAATAGTCAAACACGGGAAGTTATAGCCAATGTTATTAATTTCATGAGTCGTATTGGCAACGGGCGTCAGTTTGTTTAAACAGTGTTTAAATAATTTATCGTGAAATGAAGTTGATTGAAGACGGTGGACGTGCAACATTTGTAACACCAAACAAGTGCTGCAAATACTAATTCGGACGATTTTGATATAGGACGTCTTAAATGATACATTACAAATTTTTATACAAGAACCAAACTTGAACTGAACTTTGAGACGTATACATACAAAAATTAGAGAGGAATAAAATTATGCAGGTTCTCGAGAAAGCCTACGAAAAATTATGAAAAAGAATTCCAGGATTCCATTGGAGAAAAACCAGAACCAAAATTTATTGATGGAAAATCCTGAAATTAATTTAATTTGTATTATGGTTAGCTTAAAATAGTGAATAAGCTGAAAAATTTTCATAGTATTACTAAGACCAGTTTTTCAGAAACAGTGTCCTGATGGTGGAGCACTCAGCAAAATTGGCATAGTGAATTAAATTACAATCACATTTCTATTGATACCTACCAAAGTGTACAGAACCATTGATAAAAAGATGAATAAATTATAAGTAAAGTTCATATAATACCCCTCTCTGTAATTAATCCTAATCAAAATATCACAATAATGAGCCGTTTGAATGTATTAATACAAACATTAACCCTAATATTTGACTTGAAATATTTGATTGGTTGATGTTTAGATTACGTGCAAGCGCAACCAGCGCTGAGAGA